>JAVGVS010001440.1:0-21073 GCA_032718565.1 Distichodus sexfasciatus
ATAAGGTACTGATGAAACTTTACATACACCTGAAATGCTATGTAGACACATGAGAAACACATTCACACACTTGGGCCTACCATGTCAGATGGCTTTTAGGATGTCTTTCAGACTTTGTACAAATCAGGTTACAGTGATTCACCAAAAATGAGCCAAAATGTATGAAAGTTTTGGAATGAGCGGGATGACAAGTTTCATCCTTTTCTCTTCACAGGATCTTTATATGACTATTTCAAAACCAGGAATGAGTTGCTGTCAAATAGGATGCTGCGAACTTACAGGCTGTTACAGAAACAGAGCCTTCAGAAGCCAATTTCCTGTTTTTTCGCCCCCAGTGGCCGATGTTCATGAAACTTGGCAGATGGTATTGTGGTAGTGTCCTGCATGTATGCTCTAGATGTGGTGCAGTTCTGAACTAGCGTTAGCCATCTGCAGCCATCTGTGCTGTTAGACCACAGTCGCTTCAATGTATGTGAATGTGGCAGCCATTTTGTGATGAAAAGTCAAAATGTTTTTGATAATTATTTGCTTTGAGACACTCCTGAATCATTTGAGACCAGTTTTGTGGAGATTGGACAAAAAGCCTAGGACTAGTTTGAAAACGTGCCATTTCCTTGTCATGGAACTTATGTGCAAAAGGAAGGAGTCAGGACAATGATGTGCATATTTTAAGATTTGACTCTCTTGACAGTAGGCAGGAGTCAAACGATCTTGTGATTATTCCTCACGCTCCTTGAGTTATTGCCAAAAAAACACTGCAATGTTTGGACCTTTGCCATAGTGCCACCAAGTGGCCAAATTTAACCAAATTTGAACTGTATAATCTAAGCGCAGATGTTAACGTGTCTTTCAAGTTTCATGTCGATCGGTCAGGGATAACCATGTAGAAAAATATACTTCTTACAAGGCTGTGTTGGGTTACAGTTAATTGCAGGGTGAGTAAAACAATTGACTTAATAGTTTTAGTGATGTTTACTTGCAACACTTAAGTAGCAACAAAGGAACTGCACCAGTGAGACGCAGTAGCGCACCCAAGAGTAATGAAGAAGAAGAAAAAAAGAAGAAGAAGAAGCAGGGCTTGTCAGAGCATGCGTAATAGAATTTGTGCCGCTCAGCTCGTGAACGGATGAATTGACGCCCATTTTGCAGATGTGGAAAGAAACAGCGGGCAGACTACCGACGTTTTTAACATCTGAATCTTCGTTACGTTTTTAAAGAATAATAAGGTAAGTAATCAAGCAAGCAACTTGTATGTGAATATTTCTTTTCTGCTTGTCCTATTTTTTGCCAAGCTAGTGCATATTTACCAAAGAATTTTGATATTATACGGTAGTGATGTGCGGGTCGACCCGTGACCCGCGGATAACCGCGGGTGACCCGCGGGTGTGGGCGGTTTTAGGGCAGGCATTTTTTAAATATCGCGGGTGCGGGCGGGCGGGTCAAAAAGTTACAAAACGCATTTCATTATCGATCAAAACGTGTTGTAATCGGGGTTCGAATTACCACGAGGATCTCCGAGCTCCTAGCTGCAACCAGAGCATCGAGCGAGCGCGCGTTCAGTTCAGCAGGTCGCGTGCTGTAAGCGTTTCGAAATAGGCTAAAAGGATTCCATCCTCTTTCTCCACAGTGCTTCCAAACAGCTGTCATAAATGCAGTCGGTGTATATTTTTCAAATTTGGAGTTTTCAATTTGTAGGATAAGCTACTAGTTTGGTGAAATATCACGGTTAAGTATGCTCTGCTCTACTTCATTTTAGACAAAATTAAGTTAAAAGAAGATCTAAGTTCTACTAAGTTCATTCAAATCTGATAGTTCTCAGATGTGATGTTACATCAGATGTTACAGTTTTGACTAGTAATTAGTGTGTTTTGCATACATGCGCTTGTGTGTGTTTGTGTGATTCAAGATTCAAGATTCTTTATTTGTCACATGCAAGTTATACAGGTACAACATGCAGTGAAATGTATCCTGATCCGCTCTTTTAACTGTGCCATAGACAAGAAGAAAACAAAACAGAGACGCAATACAACCTTACAGACATAAATACTAACTTAAATACGGAGGTTGGGGTAACAGGACAAAAATAAACTATATACTATATTTCACAATAAGGAATATAAAGTTACATGTGCAGAGTTTTTAACCTGAGATTGTAAAATTGTACTAGGACAGACAGGTGCAATGATGATTTTTTAAAGTGCCAAGTGCAACTGCAGCATTGTAGGTAGCAGAGTAGAGCATGTGATATGGACAATGAAATGTGGCAACCAGTATAAGTGATTATCACAATTGAGGTTTACATCACAGTCAGACAGTATAAGTTATCGTAACAATATGAGGTATATATTAGCAGCATATAATAACATGGACATTTACAGTGTACGTTATTGTAACAATATGAGGTATGTATTAGCAGCATGTAATAACATGGAAGTTTACAGTATAAGTTATTGTAACAACGAGGTATGTATTAGCAGCATGTAATAAGAGAAACAGGCTTAGAAAGGCATGTCCTGGTTTAGGAAACGGATGGCCTGAGGATAGAAACTCCTCCTGAGTCTCTCTGTTTTGGCCATGATGGTGCGGAACCTTCTGCCTGATTGCAGAAGGTGAAAAAGTCTGTTTCCTGGGTGAGATGAGTCTTTTATAATCCTGATTGCCCTGGTCCTACATCTCTTGGAATAAGTGTCCTGCAGGGAAGGGAGAGCTGACGTGCAGCAGCGCTCCGCTGTCCGGATCACTCTCTGGAGGGCTTTCTGGTCCTGAACATAGCTGTTCCCGTACCAGGACAGAATGTTCTGAGTAATGATGCTCTCCACAGCGCCAGAGTAGAAAGCTTTGTGTGCGAGAGAGATGTCTTTCGTGTTATTTTCCGCAACCCTTCAATAAATAACGACATAAAAATCGATCTTTCGGTTTCTTTGTTGTTGTTTGGTACACAGTTAATCTTGCATAAAATTGTGTCATCATCTTCAATGCGAATCTAGCACAAATCTATGTCATCTATGGGTTACAGTGTCACAAATGAGACTTCATTGGTAGGTTCCATGGCGATACAGGCTCACTGGTGGGGTTTTTTTGGGGGTCATTATCCATGCGTATTTTTGCAGGTCGGGCGGGGCGGTTTGGATCTCCTGATGGGTCGGTTTGGGGCGGGTGATAAAAAAAGCCGACCCGCGCAACACTATTATATGGTGCTAGAAGAACACGGTCTGACCACTTAAAACTATTAGTTACCACAAATGGTTTCTGTATTGCCTAAAAATCTATTTTGCCTTGTTTCAATTGGATATGTTGTATTTTACCCCGAATTGACAAAGCAAATGCCTTATTTCCACGTTGAAAATAGAAATTAAGATGTGAGGTGAAGGGCTGGCCAAAATTATCTATTATCAGTGGCGTGTGTTTGATGTGAATAAAGATTTTGAAATATATGCTTGCCGTTAATCGATTTAATGATTAGTGTAATCGTTTGCAGTGTTTCCTCTATGATTTTATAAAACTGTGGTGCTTTATTATTAGTAGTAACGTTGGTATTTTTTGTGTTCGTTATTAAAATTTCCTATTGTAATGTCCAATACATTTTTAATATAATAATCACAGTGTAACTATTCATTACATGGTTACGCCTTTTTAGATTTTAAGCTATATTATAGTAGTAAGTATTTTCTGTAATGCTTGTAAAACCTGAACATATTAAGGAATGAATGCATTTATAATTTGCAAGGCAGAACTTCCTTTTAACTGAACTTTTTTTTTGTCCTTTTTAGAAGAAGTGCTTCTGGTAACTGCCTCCTGAGTGGTCTTCAATTCACAGATCTTGGTACAGTTGAGGTGAGGACATTTTATTCTGAAGAAGTAGTAGTAGAGATTAATTTGTGACCGTGTTGACTACGATGCACCTTAAGTATTATATTGAGAGACTAAAACAGCTTAAAATATATCTCCACTTTAAAACATTTCTTGCAGATGCAGTGGAGCTGTAAGCATCATATTTTTTCTGCAGACAAAAGGGGACAGTTGTTAAAACATTATCGCCTAAAACATGGAGGTACTAAAAGTACACTTATCTGTTTGGCACTCTCAATCTGACGGACAAGCAAGTAAACCCAAAGTTGCCTTTCACTGCCAGTTATGTGAGTACATTGAGCCCTGCACTGAAGATGAGTTTTTTAACAAAGTGTTTTATGTCCATACGAAGGCTGTCAGTTTCAGAGTAATGTGTATTCAACGTTTAATGCACACAAAAGCAGAGTACGCAGTGGGAATGCTACAACCCGATTTAAAAGTCAAATAATCTCAAACATTGAACAATCATGTCAATTGACCGATGCCGAAGATGAGCTTTCTCTACAGGATGACATTGAGTTTGAAGAGTCTGTAGATGACATACAGGATTTGGAAATTCAGGAGCGTAATTTGGCTTCATTGTTTTTGAAAATGCAAGCAATACTGCACATATCTGAAAGTGCTGCACAAGAAGTAATTCAGCAGATCAACCAGATACAATTGCTTTCGCAGCCATTACTACAAAATGCAGTACAGAAAATTATCAGTCAGCACTGTGGTGATGTGGATAATTCCATAGTGAATGACATTGTAAGTGTAGTGTCCCAAAGTAATGTCTTGCTGAAATTTACCAATGCAGAAGGGTCCTTGTCTACAGCCAACAGGAGAGCATCTTATATACTACGAGAATTTCCAGTTGTTATGCCAGTTGAGTTTGCTCTTGACAAAGATCAATCATTTGTGTATGTCCCCATACTCAAAATGTTGCAGGCTTTGATAAACAAACAGGATATTTTGGATAAGGTGCTGCATGCAGAGGTGATGTCACCTGAAGGATACTACTCATTTAGAGACGGCTCTAATTTCAAAGAAAATGTTCTTTTGAATGTGGAGGAATGCAGGATTGCCCTTGGGCTATATATTGATGAGTTTGAAGTGGCTAATCCAATTGGAACCTCCAAGAAAAAACACAAACTATGTGCCATTTATTGGGTACTTGCTAATCTTGATTCCAAGTATCGCTCAGCTCTTCACTCAATTCAACTTGCACTTTTGTGCAAGGTTAACGCTCTAAAAGAGCATGGCTATGATGAGGTTCTTCGTCCTCTCATTCAGGACATTGCAACGCTTGAGGAAAATGGTGTGTATGTTGAACAATTAGCAGAAAGTGTTAAAGGCACCATACTATATGTGGCAGCGGACAACTTGGGGGCTCACTCTTTAGCTGGATTCCAGGAGAGTTTTGCAGCAGATTACTTTTGTCGGTTTTGTATGTGCAAACAAGATGACATGCAGGATAAAGAGGTCAGATCAGGTGTACTCCAGCCAAGGGCAAGAGAGAACCATGAAAGGCATGTGCAAGAGGTACTCCGTAACCATACTGCGGCCAAACATCATGGTGTTAAAAGAGGATGTCCACTGAATGAAAAATTGACACACTTTCATGTGGTGAATGGTTTTCCGCCTGACATTCTCCATGATTTTTTGGAGGGCATAGTCCCAGCAGAATTATCACTGTGCCTTCAGGATTTGATTACAAAGAAATATGTTTCTTTGGACTCTTTGAACGAGGCTATTAGGCAGTTCCCTTACACATGTTCAGATAAAGCTGACAAACCACAGACCATTCCAAAGACCTCCATCTGTAGGGGAACCACTGGGGGAAATGGCCATGAAAATTGGTCTCTACTAAGGCTGATTCAAATGATGATAGGCTACAATATCCCTGAAGGAGACCAGTCATGAGAGATACTGATGCTTCTTAAAGATGTACTGGAGTTGGTAATGTCACCACACTTTACTGAGGAGTCAATCCATTTCTTGGATTGCAAAATCTCAGAACATCGAGAGTTGCTTCAGAAAACCTTTCCCAACTACAAACTTCGTCCAAAACATAATTTCATCGAACACTATACTGAAATGATAAAAATCTTTGGCCCTCTAGTAGATATGTGGACGATGAGGTTCGAAGGAAAGCACAGATTTTTCAAGGAGGTTGTGCATGACACATGCAACTTCAAGAATGTAGCACATACCTTGGCTGTAAGACACCAGAAAATGATGGCCTTCCATTTGGATTCTCCGACATTCTTCAAGCCTCCTTTGCAAATTGAAAAAGTGAGATCAGTTATGGTCACATCCTTCCCTGAAAATGTTCAGAGTTCGCTACATCAGCAAAATGGCAAGCAGTCTACAGTGCTGGTTGCATCCTCTGCATGTGTTCATGGTGTTAAATACTGTGCAGATATGATCGTTTCTGTTGGCAGTTGTTCAGGTCTTCCAGAGTTCAGGCAAATAACACACATTGTGGTTATCAACACAGAGGTTCTGTTAGTCTGCAGGCTTTTGAGCTCCTGGTATACCGAACATTTACGTGCTTATGAGTTGTGCTTCAGTGGGGCAGGTTGGCGTTGCAGTGACCCAGCTGTCTGAGCTCAATGATGTTTTCCCCTTATCTGCCTACTAAGTGAAAGGCAATATGTATGTGACACTGAAGCATTACATATTGTGCTAAATGACAGTACATCAAATGGGCATCAAAGTGATTTTTTTTTGTTTGTTTGTTTTTTTTCTAGGACCATGGAAAGCTATAAAATAAGACTCATTCTAACTGAACGGGACATAAGGAAATTGTAACTGGATGCAAAACCAAAAACTGTTGAAGAGCTGAAGACAAAAATCCAAGAAAAATGCAATTTGCAGTATGACTTCAATGTGATGTATGAAGACTCCGACTTTGACAATGCCTTCTGCAACCTTGAAGACATAGGAGACCTACCAGCTACAAGAGCTACAGTAAAGGCAATCCCATTGCTTGTTACTGCCTCCACCACCAGCATGTCTGATGACTCCAGTGTATCCGAAGATACAGTGATTCTGCCTACACACAGCTCATCACCAAGACATGATCCATGGCCAGAGATTTTTGACATTCCAAGATTTCCTGTTGATGTAGAATTCAGGCTCAGACAGGCCAATCTTGCATATCTACAAGACAAGACGTACCTGAATGTACCAAGAGACATGAAACATACTATTTTGGAAAAGCTTGCAGAAGAAATGTACAAATTTGATGCCTATCCAAATGAAGAGCGGATCAATTCAGTGGCACTAGCGCTCATAAGCAAACATCCCTGCCTTCAGGAACGAGGTTCACCGGATGGGTGTTCTGGCTGGAAGCATAGCCTGAAATTCAAAATGGGAAACTATCGCACAAAACTAAGAACAGCAGGCTGTGTAGAGGTTGGTGTAAATGGGGGTAAAACAGGTGGCCCGGGAATGGCATCAAAAGGCTTGAAATGGCCAAAAAGATATGAGGTAAATTACTTACCAGAGCTCCCTGAGGGGCAGAATGAAGACAGCCTGGAGGCTGCAAGAAAGCTCCTGGTTGAAGAAATGAAGAAACTGAACCCTAGTGCAAGTCTCATTGCATCAAAGATGGACCAGACCTTCTCAGTGCGAAGACATGAGATTGTGGATGCAGAAACTTCAGTGAAAGCACTGCAGGAGCGGTGGCCGCTCTCTTTACAGAGAGACAAGTAAGTGCTCATTCATTTTGTTTTCCTCCATGTTAAACAGCTTTTTTTTTTTTCAGGCTTGGCCTGGTAACCAGTGGGCTGACCATGCATAGACATATATCCACACTGTGAACCAAGAACCAAGCTTCTTTAGTCACTGTTTATTTTGCCTCTGTTGTAGGTGTTTGCAGAGTTCCACAGGATATACACCATAGATCTGCAGAGTGACTTTTTTGGTGCCAAGTCCAAGAAAGGAACTGTTGGAGAGAAATTGGCTGAACTTTTGCAACAAATTAATACAGCGGTGAGTTTACTGCAGCCTTAATTTTTTGTTGTTGTTGTAAATTGATCATGATGTTGCTACCTATTATTATTTTTAAATATTTAAAAGTAGTGTTGGTAATATTGTTATTGTTACAAGCGTTACAAGCGTGTTACGCTTGTTTTGAATGAAACTTTAAAGGGTTAGTTCACCCCAAAATGAAAATTCAGTCATTAATTACTCAGGCTCATGTTGTTCCAAATCTGTAAGACCTTCATTCATCTTTGTAACACAATGTAAGATTTTTTTTTGATGAAATCGGAAAGCTTTCTGACCCTCCCATAGACCAGCAAAGGTACTACCACATTCAAGGCCCAGAGAAGTAACAAGATCATTAACAAAGTAATCCATGTGACATCAGTGGTTCAACTGTAGTATTACGAAGCTACGTGAATACTTTGTTTGCACAAAGAAAACAAAAATAATGACTTTATTCTACATTTTCATCTAATGCATCACTTGTGGATGCATATTCACAAGAGTACCACAACACAAACGTGTGGCAGCGCCACACGCATGCATTGGGGTGCTCTCATGAATACGCATCCACAAGTGACGCAGTAGATGAAAATGTAGAATAAAGTCATTATTTTTGTTTTCTGCTCCTAGAAACCAGATGTGACAGCAATGCGCACATTGGTGCTCCGAGGCCTGCTCGTCATGCTTGGTGATGATGCCAGTAACTTCTACAACACCTGCTTCGTAAGTTCTCAGTTATATTTTAAAGGGTTATTTCACCCCAAAAGTAACAGTTATCATCAATTTCACATATGTGCTCCATTGAAAATGGGTTTACCAAAAAACTCATTAACTCATTAAACAATGTGAGTCCAGTGTACTCTCTGATGTCTGTGTCAACCTAAAACTAGGACTCGTTATTATTATATATTCTTTGGAAGTATTAAAATCATATTGCAAGTCATGCAATATGCATAATGTGATATGTACAATGTGATATGCATGTGAAGTTTCTCATGCAATGTAAGTACTATACCTTGAATATTCATGAGTTGAGATAAAAATAAATAAAGATAAATTAAAAAAACAATGCATGTAAATACTTAACGAGGAATGGCTAAACGGCAGTTTAGGCAGGGCAGACAACTGACAATTAATCATCCCTTTCAACGTTTCCCTGTTGTAATGTAGTTATTGTTTTGTTTTCTTATAGGCATCTGATACTGATGAGGCCTGGGCACAAGTACCTGTTGGAGTGTTGACTGTTATTGATGAACATATTCCTTTCTTACCAAATCAACTGTACCTTGACCCAGTTTCTACTGCCATCATTGTTGAGGGAGGTATTGTCATTGATAATCTGCAGAATGTATGAGGGGCCGTTAGGGACTTAATTCAGAATTACCATGCATACACATACGTGAAACCACGCATACACATATGTGAAACCAAAACCATTCACATACTATACTGAAAACTGCACACACTTACAAGTGAAAGCATTTACATACACTACTGAAACACTCTCACATAAACAACTGAAAATGTATACCTTCACACACACTACTGAAAAGCTCTCACACACACAAGTGAAAAGCTCTCACACACACTACTGAAAACCTCTCTCACACACACACAAGTGAAAACCTCTCACACACACTACTGAAAACCTCTCACACACACAAGTGAAAACCTCTCACACACACTACTGAAAACCTCTCACACACACAAGTGAAAACCTCTCACACACACTAGTAAAAGGTGCTTACATACAGAATTTAAAATGTCATTTTTACTTGTGTGTGTGAGAGCGTTTCACTGGTGTGTGTGAGAGAGAGATTTTCACTTGAACAGGAAGTCATTTCACTTAAACAGGATGTTGTTAAAAACAAAAAAAGCGCACGCCATCTCTCTACACCGATGTCAGCCCCACAGCCCACGGGTAGTCTCACCGAGGCAGCAGCCTTATTAAACAGTATTTTGGCCTCTGCAGAGACCATCAGAAATTTGTCAGATGCGACAACAATCGGGCAGCAACCGATTGTGGCAACTCCGAGTACGGAAAGCATGGACAATCGCCTAGCATCGCTCTTTCCGTCCCGCCGGCATAGCAGCGGGCCACTAGCGGCTGCAGCTCCAGTTACAAGAGGACGTGGACCGTGATATCAAGCGCAGCAGTGCTTCAGTACATGGGGTTCAGAGAGGAGGAGAAAAAGGTAAGTAAATGACATTATCCCTCCGATTTTCCTGCATTAGTATCAAATCCCATAGAAGTTGCGACTGGCTAATCAGTCAACAGACTGAACGTGCTTGGTGCGTGACAACAGGGCGCACAACGAAAAATTCTCCGGTATATGACTAATTACAAACACAATTCAAATACATTTAATTTATTGGCATTGACAATAATTGCAGGGCCGGTCATTTTCTATAAAATAATCACTGTCTTAATGATGGATTTTAAAAAATCATCAGTTCCGTTACATGTTATGTTTTTCTACATTCTTCAGTTCGACATTATGCTATTGCAATAAAACAAAGTTTTTCCAAATAATAGTGAAGGGCATGATATTTCCTCTCATTTCCCACCCAGATACGTAAGAGCAATAACCAAAAAGTAACAATATTATTATTATCATTGTTAGTTATATTTCTGAACCTTTGCAGGATAGAGGAAATATATAACATTGGGTAGTGGAGATGGTAGTTCTCAGTCACATTTAGGTTGATAAGGGGCTTGCTGTTGTCATACTCAATATATGCATGTGGCATGATACATTATCATCTGTACACGTTTCTAACAGTCACATTCTTCTTCCAGAACTGTTCTTGGATTTTCCCCTGAACTGTGAATTTAAAGGAACAGCTCAAGGCTCTTTTGTGGACTGTGCTTTGTGGATTTTTTCCGTTGTAGAAATACTGGTGCCGACCCTTGCCTGCCAAATGAACAGAGTTTTGTGTAACAGACACTTTAATACACACTGGATGGTTCCTGCATCCCCTTTCACTGTTTTTTCTGTCTCCGAATAAACTACGGCAATGTATATTCATCTGATCCTCTTAGTTTTTCAAGTGCAAACTTTATATTTTGAGGTGAGGGGCAATGAAGAGGATGTTGTTCAATTTTTTGTTAGTGCTCTACAATGCATTGAGTCACTACAAAGTAATGAGCACAACAGTTTTCACCAGGAGCAACTTTATAGAGAGCTCAGTGATCATACACGAACTGTGTCTTTATTTCTTGCTGCTTTGTCCAGATATGATCCTGACAATACAGATGTCAGTAACGTACTCGAATCGTTGTACAGATGTTTTTGCAACCTGCTTTATGAGTATGAAACCAGTCAACGAACCATTGATGTGACCAACAGTTTGATGCCCCCAACAACCTTGACTGGCTATCCAGGGAGGCCCCGGTACACCATAGCTGCTGAACAGATTTCTCACTGTGTATCCATTGGCATGACATGGCAGAGAATTGCAAATTGCTTTGGAATCAGTCGTAGAACCCTGTATAGACATAGACAAACTCTGGGTGTTGAGCCATTAAGATATGCAGTACTGTCAAATCAAGAACTGAACAGCGTTGTGACTAATATACTACTGAACACTCCAAATGCTGGTGAATCGTATATACTTGGAAGTCTGAGATCACGTGGCTTAAGGGTTCAGCGCTGGCGGGTCAGAGAGAGTCTGCATGAAGTGGATCCCATTGGGCGGTCATTCAGACGTCGTCGCGCAATACGGCGAAGGGTCTACAGTGTTCAGGCCCCTAACCAATTATGGTAAGAGTACTGTGGAACAGTAGAAGTCATTCATTCAAAATTGACAACAAAATGTCCTTCAAGTAAGAAAAGAAACTTTTTCATGTGCAGTGAAGGTCCATGTCACATTTTTCATGACATAATTTAGTTTCAATATTACTACTGAGTTATATTTTATTTAACTGTTATAGATATTTAGGTTGATTCTTGTTTTTTTTAAATGTCAATTCTAGTCAAATTTCAAATGTAAAAACTAGAGATGTAGCCGATCCGACAACAACCAGCGTTCTACTCACAGTTCTGTCATTTATTTAGATTTTCCCTCGTTTATTCTGGAACGTGTGCCCAGCGCTTCATTGTGACGCGGCTCCGGGGCGCGCAGAGGATCGTGGGAAATGTAGTTCTCTGCAAAAGCAGCTCATTTTATAGGCCAAATTGGTTCAAAATGACAAACTTCAGTATTTCATTTTCAATTGATCAATTTTTTTTTCAATTTTATAATGTTATAGTGTAATCAATAAGAAAGAAGAAATATGTATATGTCTAAACGAACAATTTTTGAGAACAAATTAGTTAGCATATACATGTGTGTGTGTAATTATTACATTGTTTTAGTAGGAAAACAGTATTTAAATCAAGCATTTCCTTAAGCATAACAATAATCTCAGTCATGTATTCAGACATTTTAAAGCATTATTTTATGTGACTATCGGATTTGCATCGGTATCGGCAGATATCCAAATGTACAATATCGGTATCAGTATTGGACATAAAAAAGTGGTATCGGCCCATCTCTCGGTATCAGTATTGGACATAAAAAAGTGGTATCGGCCCAATAATGCTAATTCTGATCTCCCAACAGGCATTTTGATGGAAACCACAAGTTGGTTAGGTGGCGGATGGTCATGCATGGCTGCGTTGATGGCTTCAGCCGTACTATTATATATTTGCGGTGTTTATCCAACAACAGAGCCTCAAGCGTCTTATCTTTGTTTTTAGAAGGAACCGAGAATTTTGGTTTGTCCTTAAGGGTCAGATGTGATCATGGAATGGAAAATATACTTGTTGCACGTTTCATGTTAGAAAGACGGGGACTGAACAGTGTTATTACAGGTATATCAGTACACAACCAAAGAATTGAGAGACTATGGGCAGAACTTAATAGAGTTGTCTGTAGACACTTTATAAACATATTTTATTTTATGGAGGAGCAAGGGATACTGGATTCATTGAATGAACTACATCTTTTTTGTTTGCATTATGTTTATTTACCAAGAATTGAACGGGCAGTAACAGAATTTGTGAGTCAGTGGAATAACCACGGCCTCTCAACACAAGGGGGGCAGACACCTCTTCAGCTGTGGCATACAGGTATCATAAACAGTGCAGGAATCTTTTCAGTTATAAATGATGTTTACGCTGATCAACGTTATGGCACTGATGAATGACAAGTGCCTCAACTTCAAACTAATAACAATATTATAATTCCTGACATTGATGTAACCATTAACGCAACTACAATGAATACTGTTCAACAAGTGAACCCACTTGAAAATGATGGAAACCATGGAATAGATCTATTTTCTTCACTTCTGCACATTCTTCAGTGATAAGTATGGTAGTTATGCCAAGTTGTTGCTAAAACATTGTTTTTAATAAACCTTTAAAAAACCATGAACCTGAACACAGTAACTATAAGTTGTATGCATACATAGCATGATATATTCATGCCCTACCAAACCCATATGTATTTCCTAATGCAAAGTCAAATTTCTCCTTAAATGTATGGTATGACACATGCAGTGGCAACTTGATGCAGTTAACACATGTGTTGGCCACAGGAAACATTGGTGTAGAGTAGAAATCCTCATCTCCTTTATGAATGAACTGGATGGAGGGAGTAGGGGAAAAGCCAATTGGTGGTACCACAGATGCTCCAGTTGCAAAGGCCAATATCCTCTGTAGTTTGGACTGGCCCTCCTCTTCTTAAGTAGAATCAGAACAAATACAAAAATAAAATAAAATAATTAGTTTATCAAATTCAAGTGTATATAAACATCTGAAGAGCAATTTAAACTGGCTGATACTGATAAAAAGAGGATTTTCCTTTTTTCTTTTAACTTATTTTACTGCAAAATATTTTTATCCAAAGCATCAAAAGATTTTAAAAAATGCATTTTGTCTTAAAAAATTTTGTCTAAAAAAATTTGAAGGTGCTAATCAATGATACAAGAAGAAAAAGTGTATAAATAAGGTACAGAATTTAGCTATAATATTTTTGTTATACAGGTATATTTGGCTTTAAAAAAAAAAAAAAAAACATTCAGTTCTACACTAAACCGCAATTAGAGTACCTTCTGCATCCTGGAGATAGTCTCTCCAAAAGGTAATGACCATTTCTCAGCAGCTCTTTGTTACCGCTCTGAGACAAATGAATGCTGAAAAGATCTTCTATCTGGTCAGCAGTCAGTATGCTTGGCCCAAAGCAGAACAGGGGGTGAAAGCTACCTGGATACCTTCGGATTTGTTCCAGAACCCCTAGAGTTTTCAGTCCTTCACAGAATCTGTACAAAAACACAGAATATTATTTGTATCATTTGGCAGAATGTAGTCAGTGTTTCTAATTGATTTGTGCATTACCAGTGTGTTACTGGTAACCTACTAGTTTTAGGAGTATTTTTAAATTTGAATTTGGGAACTAGGTCCATGTTGGTTAAAATGTAAAATTTGATCCTGATTTTTAACTAACATGAATGTAAACATGCAGAACACCACAGAATACTTGAAAAGGACCGTGAACCCTGTGGATGACCTGGAACATGACAATGTCATGTACCAGATCTCTGTCTCTTATTGACCGTATAGGCTCTGGTGACAACCTGTATTAGCTATGTAGTCAAGCAGAGGGTGCCAAGGATTCTCAAGGTCCTCAAGAGTTAAGGTACTTTCAGCTACCCAGCATCATAAGGAGCAGCAAATGGACTGTTATAGAGGCTACATATTAGTTATAACCTATTAGCAAAAACCCATATACAAGAGGTCTGCATAATTACTTAATGCTTAAGAGTTCCCTCTCAGTTCATAGTAGCAGATTTCTTTTCCCACACTGCTACAAAATGATAAAACATGTAAGAAAAATATATGCGACAACATTTACTGTCAAAGTGTTTTCAAATGAGAACATTTTGTTAGTGGGTATGCAGCAATAAGGATACTAGCCTTTAAATGAAAATATTAGAATATTGCACTATTCTGCTACAAAGTGACATTAAAAATTCTTACTACAAAATGACCTTTTTTGCTGACTTTTTCCAAGAGAGTTCAGTGTCAGCTTATGTTCTCTATAACTGGATTTGCTGAACCATCAACCAGAAGTAGGGCTCAAGTGGCGCACAGCAGGCAGTTGCTAAAAGTGCTCCAGGGAATTCAGTGTTTTATACTGATTCTTTGTAATCGGGCTTATTCATTTTCCGTTTTGTTTGTGATCAGCATGATGCGTATCACCTACAACAGACACACCCTGCTCGAATCGGAAGAATGCACACCCTCCGGGCCAAATCTGCTGCCGGAGACGCTACGGAGCCTGGGCGAGGCAACGAGGCGTTAGCTGGCCTAAACGAAGCGCTTGTTCTCGAAACAGAAGCGGGCAGCGTGCGCTTTAGCACGCAGGCTGCGCTAACCCGCCCGACCGCACTTCCATCTGTCCTGCTTCAACGCCCTCGGGCCATCAATAATAAAATGGACTATTCAGGCTCCAGCAATCAAGCCAGCGTGAGGTAAAGAATTACAAGGCGTTTATCTTCATGGAACGTGGCTGGAACGCCGACATCGCGACTCGCCATCCAGCTGCCGGCTACATGCTATCGGGCCTAATAGAGAAGCCTCTTTGTCCGTAAGAGTCATGGAGGCGGTTGCAGGCCTACATTACTAAACTCTCTGTGTATTTAATCCTGCTGAAGTGAGCCGCCACTGCTCACCATAGATAGAGTTTTCATTACAAAGTGCCGCCTGCTCTACTCTGCCGAGAGAATTCTGTGGTGCTAACGAGCTGCGGTACCTGCCGCTTTAGCGCTAATGTTAACCTGGCGCTAGTCAACTGTACGAGGCTATCAACAAGCTTCCAGACCGCTACACCAACGGATTTCTCAACAATGCCGGCGACTTCAACCACGGAACCTGAAGGCCCCTCCTCAAATTCCATCAACATGTGGACTTTATACGAGGGGAGAACTGCCTGGATAAAGTTTACACCAACGCATGCGGGTGCCTACAAAGCAGCAGCTACGCCCACACATCGCTCTTCAGACCACGCTACAGTGATGCTGCTGCTCGCGATACTCGGCCACACTGCTGGAAAACGCACGAAACCTGCCAGGAAGACCATCAGAGTCTGGCCCAGTGGAGCTGTCTCAGCACTCCAGGACTGCTTTGGAGGCACGGACTGAAATGTTTTTAAAGAGGCGGCGACGACATGACGGCTATGTTAACCTGGACGAGTTTGCAGAATCTGTGACTTGCTACATCTCCAAGTATAGAGGATGTTACCGCCTTTGAAGAACATCACCACTAGAGCCAACGAGAAGCCCTGGTTCACAGCACAGGTGCGTACTCCGCTGAGAGAGAGGAGATGCTGCTTTCCTCGTCCGGGAGTAAAGCTCCCTCAGAACAGCTAGGGCTAACTCTCGCTTATCCGTCAAGCAAAGCGAGCGCACGCAAAAAAGATCCAGAACCATTTCAACAACACAAAAGACTCTCACAGGCTATGGCAGGGCATCCAGGCTGTCACCCAATATAAGCCAGCACCAAGCAGTTGTGAGGGGATACACCCCCTGAGGAACTGGAACGTTCTACGCGACGCGTTTGATGCACTGAACAACACGCAGATTCCATCAGCAACGCCTCTCCCATCATCACCAGACCATCTTCTGCCTGCAGCTGACGTGAGGAGAACTTTCAAGGTCAACCCGCTAAAAGCTGGCAAGGGTCTTGTACAACATTCCAGGTCGTGGTGCTGAGAGATCAAGCTGACCAGCTAGCCGAGGTGTTCACGACACCAACACTTCGCTGAGCCAGATGATCGCCCCAGCCGCATTTCAAGTCCACCACCATCATCCCAGTGCCAAAGAAATTTTCAGTTTCCTGCCTGAATGACTACCGCCCATCGCTCTGACCCCATCACCATGAAGTGCCTTGAGACTTGTCATGGCACAGGTGAAAGGCAACTTCACTCACTGGACCCTCTGCAGTTGCCTGTGCTGTGAGTGTTTGTCAAGTGTGAAGTTTGATTAGTGTTGTGGCCCTCGTGCCGGTTTGTGTTTTATTATTTGGTAAATAAATGGCTTGCTTCGTGACCTCGCCTCATGTCATGCCGACACTCCCCAACGTGACACCCATATGTATTTCCTAATGCAAAGTCAAATTTCTCCTTAAATGTATGGTATGACACATGCAGTGGCAACTTGATGCAGTTAACACATGTGTTGGCCACAGGAAACATTGGTGTAGAGTAGAAATCCTCATCTCCTTTATGAATGAACTGGATGGAGGGAGTAGGGGAAAAGCTAATTGGTGGTACCACAGATGCTCCAGTTGCAAAGGCCAATATCCTCTGTAGTTTGGACTGGCCCTCCTCTTCTTAAGTAGAATCAGAACAAATACAAAAATAAAATAAAATAATTAGTTTATCAAATTCAAGTGTATATGAAACATCTGAAGAGCAATCGAAACTGGCTGATACTCGATAAAAAGAGGATTTTCCTTTTTCTTTTTAACTTATTTTACTGCAAAATATTTTTAGTCCAAAGCATCAAAAAAGATTTTAAAAAATGCATTTTGTCTTAAAAAACTTTGTCTAAAAAAATTTGAAGGTGCTAATCAATGATACAAGAAGAAAAAGTGTATAAATAAGGTACAGAATTTAACTATAATATTTTTGTTATACAGGTATATTTGGCTTTAAAAAAAAACACACAAAAACATTCAGTTCTACACTAAACCGCAATTAGAGTACCTTCTGCATCCTGGAGATAGTCTCTCCAAAAGGTAATGACCATTTCCTCAGCAGCTCTCTTGTTGCTACCGTCTGGAGACAAATGAATGCTGAAAAGATCTTCCATCTGGTCAGCAGTCAGTATGCTTGGCCCAAAGCAGAACAGGGGGTGAAAGCTACCTGGATACCTTCGGATTTGTTCCAGAACCCCTAGAGTTTTCAGTCCTTCACAGAATCTGTACAAAAACACAGAATATTATTTGTATCATTTGGCAGAATGTAGTCAGTGTTTCTAATTGATTTGTGCATTACCAGTGTGTTACTGGTAACTCTTACTAGTTTTAAAAAATTGAATTTGGGAACTAGGTCCATGTTGGTTAAAATGTAAAATTTTTATCCTGATTTTAACTAACATGAATGTAAACATGCAGAACACAGAATACCTCTGAAAAGGACCGTGAACCCTGTGGATGACCTGAAACATGACAATGTCATGTACCAGTAGATCTCTGTCTCTTATTGACCGCATAGGCCTCAGACAACCTGCATTAGCCATGTAGTCAAGCAGAGGTGCCGTTGACTTCTCAAGGTCCTCAAGAGTTATACTTTCAGCTACCTAGCATCATAAGGAGTAGCAAAATGGACTGTTATAGAGGCTACATATTAGTTATAACCTATTAGCAAAAACCCATATACAAGAGGTCTGCATAATTACTTAATGCTTAAGAGTTCCCTCTCAGTTCATAGCAGTGCAGATTTCTTTCCCACACTGCTACAAAATGATAAAATACAAGAAAAAAAATATGTTGCCGACAACATTTACTGTCAAAAGTGTTTTCAAATGAGAACATTTTGTTAGTGGGTATGCAGCAATAAGGATACTAGCCTTAAATTATATTCCCTCTCAAAATGAAAATAGAATATTGCACTATTCTGCTACAAAGTGACATTAAAAAATTTACTACAAAATGACCTTGCTGACTTTTTCCAAGAGTTCAGTGTCAGCTATGTCTTCTATAACTGGATTTGCTGAACCATCAACCAGAAGAGAAAATAATGTTGGTGAGAAGAAGTTTGGTGCTGGACCACCATGTACCAAGCTTACAGCAATGGCTCTGCCAGCAGTGTAGTACCAGTCCTCTCTTAAAGCTGAAATAAAATGGAATTATAGGTAAGTTCATGAAAACTCAGTATAACATATCACAAATGTAATTGTCATTTTAAATAAAGTGTTAATGAGTTCAACAGCTAAAGAGGATGTAAATACTGTATATCATAAAAGTCAATCATTACCAGTACTGTCAAGAGCCAAGTTCTTGCTGTTTTCTTTTCCATCAAACATTGGTGACCTGGCAATGACTTCCATCAGCAGCCTCAAGAATTCCCTCCTTGGTCCTCCTAAGTCAATCCCTTCTTCATTTTTCCCCATGTCATCTGAGAACTTGACACAGATCATCAAGTTGGGATCATAGGAGACCCTCCGGAAGCCCCGCATGGCTCCCTCCCAGACCGCAGAACGATTTATGTTAAATCTGCACTGGTGTTTTGTGCTAATTGTGCTTGACAGTTCGAGCAGTATCTCTTTGACTGGGACATTTTCTGCACTAGAAAAAAAAAATCAAATTCAGTGACTTGACATACATACATCAAACTGTATTTTGTGAGATTGTTTGCCAAGAAACAATGTCCAAAATGTTATAATCTAACAATAAGGCAGTGTGTATCAGTTATCAAATCCCTTCATCAAATTCTATTAATCTTACATTCTGTGTGTGCTACTCACATTTTACTCTCCAAACTAGCAATTATTGTCTGGTTTAATTCTTCATCTTCTGATGAGTCATGAGGAAAGGCAGATACAAGTGTTAAATATGAAGAATAGTCCTCATCAGGAATTCTTGTGCCAGGATTGTCATCACTTCTTGCAAGGCAATCTCCATCTTGGCCACTCGTACCAGGTCTGCCTTCACTTCTTGCAAGGCAGCCTTCTTCCTGATCACTCATGCCAGGTCTGCTGTCACTTTCTGCAAGACAGTTTCCTTCATGACCATTATTGCCATCACTTCCTTCCATTCCTCCAAACTCTTTAACAACACTACAAGCGACATTGTTGGTGGCATAGCCGTCTTCATTATTACTGCTAGTGTGAAGGTTGTAATCTTCATCGGGAATGCTAAATCGTGTACCAGCCCTCGTACGCATGCACATTACTGATTGGGTGGGGCTGTTGGATGGTTCACTTTCTTCTTCTGAATCAAACTTAAAGAGAGAAAAAGAGAACACCAAAAATATACATCAAAAACAAAATGAATGAAATTAGTCTTAAACAGTTTACAGTTTTATATTTATTGCGTTAAAAAACAAACTTACTAAGAGAGTCCTAGATGGTCTAACATACAGAGCTTTGGTTTTATAAACCTTATGAATTAACATCCCATTCAGTTCCTGATCCTCCTGGAGTTTGGGGGACACCAACTTATTGCCACAAGCCATTAAAAACTGAAGGCTGCAAAGAAGATTGAGATATTAGAACAACCAACAGTTAAAAAAAAAGAAATCTTGTCAATATGTTAGTGCTGGTGTTAGTGTGTCCTCCTATGTTTATTACTCTTATGAGGCGATCGCACTTGTTTTTAAAATTACCTATAACATAATATGGTAATTGTTTTAAATGAACAATGGGAAAAAATTCACCTGACATCTTCTGGAATGTGCTCACCAAAGCCATCCCTTATGCGTGCTACAACAGTCGGATGGTCCCAGGCCTTCTGGAATTCAAAGGCACTTAGGATATGCCCATGTTTGTGTAGCCATAATTTTGGACGTTGTTTGCACACAGTTTCCCATGTCGGACTGCGGAGTAATATTATGTCCTTGTTGAAATTGTCATACTGTGGAGGAGCAGTTCTGGAAGAATAATGTGACTGTTAGAAACGTGTACAGATGATAATGTATCATGCCACATGCATATATTGAGTATGACAACAGCAAGCCCCTTATCAACCTAAATGTGACTGAGAACTACCATCTCCACTACCCAATGTTATATATTTCCTCTATCCTGCAAAGGTTCAGAAATATAACTAACAATGATAATAATAATATTGTTACTTTTTGGTTATTGCTCTTATGTATCAGGGTGGGAAATGAGAGGAAATATCATGCCCTTCACTATTATTTGGAAAAACTTTGTTTTATTGCAATAGCATAATGTCGAACTGAAGAATGTAGAAAAACATAACGTAACGGAACTGATGGTTTTTTAAAATCCATCATTAAGACAGTGATTATTTTATAGAAAATGACCGGCCCTGCAATTATTGTCAATGCCAATAAATTAAATGTATTTGAATTGTGTTTGTAATTAGTCATATACCGGAGAATTTTTCGTTGTGCGCCCTGTTGTCACGCACCAAGCACGTTCAGTCTGTTGACTGATTAGCCATCCAAATGCATTGCATTAATACAACAGCTAACCATAAGTTCATCGTATAGGAAAAAACAACAATGAAAT
>JAVGVS010001441.1:0-21060 GCA_032718565.1 Distichodus sexfasciatus
TTGTTTTTAATGTCAAGAAACACCACTCTGTAAAATTCTTCTGTCAAACCACTTTCTAACTGTGCTGTGTGTCAGGATGTGCACATAACATACATTTTATTATATTTATGGCATCTAGTCAATAAAAGGAAGTGCAAGTTCAAGTTCAACAGCAGCACATTGATTGGATTTATAAATAAAATTATATTCTTTACAGTGTGAACATAATTTACCTCAAGAATAAAATTAGACAGTTATGTATTCAGTTTCCAAACTCTCTACCTCAGATCAGCAGAACTGTCTCTCTCTCTAAACAGAGGTGGTAGGCCCATTGACCGGACACTCTTCATGGACACACAGCTGGGTTTAGATGAATCTGATCTCTTACTCAGACTAAAACAAAAGTAATAAGCATCACATAAACATCCATGTAATGTGATATTTTATATTCTATATATTAACACTGCACATATTAGATGAACTGTAAAAGTGTTAAAGACTGTGTTTGACTCACTAGCCTTGAACTCCGCAGATTCTTTGCACGCGACACGTATCCAAAAAAGAGTCTTGAGTCCAGACTTTTCTTTTTCTTTACAACAACTTAGACTTAGACAAGCAAAAGATGAATTCTTAGGGCTACAAAAAGACTTCACGTGACAGTCAAAAGACGCTCCTGAGTTCTCGGCTCCAACACAATTCTAGTCTATGTATGTTCTTATGTCTTTATATATATTTTTCAGGTTCCAATCAGATTGCGATACGTAAGGCAACTACGTATCAATATAACACTGTATAAAAAGTTCCTATGGAAAGTTCCAGAAATATTCAAATTATTATTAAATTATATTAGAATTATAGCTCTAATTTCTACAACAGACAGTTATGAAATATTACATTGAAATATTCAAACATTCATGCAACACAAAATGGCTCTAACAACTAAGTTTTACATGTGTAAAATCAATTACTTTCTGTCGTTTGGATCCTTTCTCATACGGCGCAACATTGGCAAAGGCATCCAAAATAGTTTTTAGCCTTGGAATGCAATCTGCAAGGCAAACTGCAAGGCACTGTCGACAAATAACCCGTTTCTGCTCGTCATCATGCTCTCTGTACCTGAAATAATTCCACACAGCTGACATTGGATTTCTTTTTGCAACAAAATCTTTGTTTTTTTTACGCAGTGCTTTTCTCCTGTTTCTCGCTCATTTGTACACTGTAGTGAAATGACGGCTAGAGGGAGCAAGTTGATCAAGAATGTTTGTGATTGGTGGTTTGTTCTGTGATCAGCAATGTTTGCTTGCTGCGCCTGTGAAGGTACATGTTTGCTTTTGGCAACAAGCTCCGTAATCAAAAACCTTTAAATTGATCTAAATTATATCAGACAGACTTTTGTGGATTGTTTGAGTGTGAGAACAGTGTGACAGTTTCTAGTTTAGAAAAAACACCAAAGTGTTGTATCGCCACTTTAATTTGCATTATTTGACATCACACAGCCTGCGATGAGAATATTGTACATGCGTACATCACGATGACGATCCTGAAACGATATATCGTGCAGCCCTAACACACACACGCCCCAATACACACATCAACACGCACACACACACAAAACACACACACACCCATGCAAATATGTTGTGTGTCCTATATTTCACAGTTTTACACTGCAAAATACAAGAACAAAATTACACACCTTACAGTAACTATTCTAATAAAATAAATGCATATCACACTCAGCTGTGTGTTATATACTGTAAAATACACTACAACCAGTTACTGTAAATACCTTCACTACAATACCTTCTGTCAGAACCACTTTCTAACTGTGCTGTGTCTCAGGCATCTTGTCAACAAGAGGATGTGCAAGTTCAAGCTCAACAGCAGCACATTGATCAGATTTATAAATAAAAAATGTTAACATTCAATTGATCTCTACAGTGTGTTTAATTTAACTCAAGAATAAAATTACATGGTTATGTATTCATTTTCCAAACTGCCCAATAACCCCTAATGACAGTCACAGTGTATTTTGACTATCCCAGAACTGAGCTTATGCCAAAAAAAATCACTTCCTATAGTTAAACTTGTCCTAATCTCTTTCTCAGGAATAAATCTAAAGGGTTAAATTTAAGGAGGATGTTGATGAATGTTGCAGACTGAGTTTAGATCAGCAGAACTGTCTCCTTATGTGAATTTAAACCACAAGACTGTCTTTACCTCACATCAGCAGAACTGTCTCTCTCTCTGAAATGAAGTGGAAGGCCCATTGACTGGTCACTCTTCATGGACACACAGCTGGGTTCAGGCGAATCTGATCTCTTGTTCAGACTAAATAGAAAAATAATAAGCTTCACATAAACGTCCATTTAATGTGATATTTTATATTGTATATATTAAGATTGCACATATTAGATAAACTGTAATAAAGTGTTAAAGACTGTGCTTGACTACGTTTTAAGTGTGTAAAATGATTTTTGACGTTCTCTCACCTCTCTGTTTTCCTTGTGTGTTGTTCTCCAGAGAGACTCATTTTGGAGGTCATGTCTCACCCTGCAGCTTGTACAGTCTCACTTCACAATAACACTCTTCCCTCAAATATCACTCTGCATCACCAGTTTGTCCACCTTCAGAAAACAAGGTGCCTCGTGTGAAATGAGATTTGCACTCAAACTGAATTTTACACTGAACTGTTTCTACATCGGTGCAGATTCACATCATGAATAAACTCCAGCTCATATTCACATCATCACTGTACTTTTCATCTGAAGAGTTTGATGTTGAAATGAATAAGAAGTGTGTAAAACTCAAGCGTGTTAAATACCTGAAGGCCTCTGGTCACTCTGGAGCTAAATCAGAAGTCCAGTGATGGACTCGGTCAGTCTCTCACACCAGCACAATATCCGTGTAGACAGTCGCCTCTGATCCAGTTTGAGATGTTAAAAGTTTAGTGGAATGTGTAAATAAGAGTTTAAAAGCTGTAATGTTCTGCTGCTTTACCCACACCGAGCTGCTGAGGGAAGTTTCACTTTCACTTTAACCGGTTTGACTGGATTTGATTCCAGATCATGATAATGAAAAAAATGAAAGAGGTGAAAGAGTGAGAAACATGTAAAATTGTAGAGCTGTACAGCAGTAGGTGCAGTTCTTACATGGAGGTGAAAATAAGTGAGTGACTAGTAGTAAAAGGTGGAGTGTGTTGTGTCTGAGCAGCAGTCTTCTCATATTTCTGCATTATTGGGTCTTTCATACTTCCACACAATATGCAGTCAGTCAACACAACTCTAAAATGCTTATATTCTCTTAACAGACAAGTTTTACCCAAAACCAAAACTATGGATCATTTTTGTTAAATTTACAAATCTTTACAGCGTACCAGAATAGAAAACTCAACAAAAACCTCTACCTCTGCAATGACATCAGCTCAAAAACAATAGTAAAACAGCTGATAACAGCTGAAATATAAAAATCACTGCAGTTTTTGTAATGCTAGTAACTGCTAGTACACAAAGTTAGGTTGTGTAGAACAAGATGTATTGTATTTTGAAATGAAGAGTCAGTATTTAATGAAGAAAATGTGTTGAGAGGAAAGATAACAATTTGGCCAGTTGTGTGATGTAGGTGTGCTGCTCTGTATAGAGTTTAGAGAAAGTAAGTATAGTATAAGTAGTATATATAGTATATCAGTATATCTTAAGTATAATGTAGGTAAGCACTTGTTAGCCACTGTAAAAACTGTCATTTCTATTTTAAGATGCATATTTTTCTATTTTATCTTTAGTCTTAGATGTAGATTGTTGTCATCATTCTTTAATGTGATGTTTGTGTGTGTTTTTGTCATGTCTCCCCCAGGACAGTTGGCCCCGCTGGCCACTAGTGGCTGCTAGAGACTCTGTATATAGTTCACTTGGGTTCAGGGTTCACGGTGTGTATATATCCTTATATAGTTCTATGGTGTCGGTTCTTGTGTCCAAAACAGAAGGTTATGGTTTAAAAGCTGACGGAGCTTCTGTTTTAACCAGCTTTTGTAGTCTTTTCACTAGTGGTTTAGTGGATGAGGAAACACACAGACCAATAGCACGCGAGTTCAGACAGTGATACATGTAGAGAAAACAAAGGGAGAGATGCAGACGAGTGAGCTGGAGTAATGGAGGGAAAAATAAGGAGCAAATGGCGCTCCCCCAAAAGGAAAAGTGGACAGTGAAAATAGATGTGTCTTCAGCTCTTAGTCACATGATAATATTGTCGAAGTTTTTGAATTGAACTGAACTGATTTGACAGTCAGGTATTGATTACATGCAATGGTGATACAACTAATATATACTATATACACTACCGGTCAAAAGTTTTAGAACATAGTTTTATAGAAAATTATTCAGTTTCATGTCTCATTGCACTCTGAAATGAAAACATAGCACAAATCATTGGAATTAAAAAAGAAATCATGGAATCAATTTATAGACCAAAATGTGTTCTAAACTTTTGACTCATCAAAGTAGCCACCTTTGGCAGATATAACAGCTGAACACACTCGTGGCATTCTTTGTAAAATAGAAATCAAATATTCTTCAGAACATTCTGCCTGTATCTGTTGCAGAAGTTCCCATGAATGTTTGGCACTTGTAGGTTGCTGTGCTTCCACTCTTCTGTCCAGTTCATCCCAAACCAGCTTGATGGGGTTTAAGTCTGGAGACTGTGCTGGCCACTTTATGTTTTCAAGCTTATCTTGTTTTTTTTTTTCCTCAGGTAGTTCTGGCATAGCCTGGACTTACCTTATGTTTTGGGTCATTATCTTGCTGACCAACTAGGCACATACCAGAGGGTATTGCATGGCGCTGCAGAATGCTGTGGTAGCGGTTTTGGTTCAGTGTGCCTCTCACTCTGTACAAGTGCTATACTAATACTAATACTATACTAATGCTATAGTAATTTTATTGCATTTTATTTTATGACTTTTGAATTAATACAAATTAAGCGAATCTGCATTGCACTTGGCTGGGAGAGGCTGCAATAAAGTGTCCAGAGAAAGTTGTGGTCAGTGTCTTCTCTCAAGCGTCTTGCAGCAGAACTAGTGGAGGGCGGATCGCTCCAAAATATCGATAGTATCGGTACCAAGTTGGTATCAGTATTGGATCGATACTAGCACGCTGGGATCAATACTTTTGCTGTTCTACTTTCAGTGCAACGTTCCAACTGAAAGTAAACTTGTCGGTAGAAATACTGCTCCTCACACATCAACGTGACTCAGCGGCGCTGGGCAGACACATGCACTGTGTTTGTGTAACTGCCGCTGTGACTTTAACCCCCCTCTCCCTCCTGATGTTGTACTTAGGATTGCATTGATTAGAAATTTTGGTGGTACGATTATAGTCTGAGAAATAATAACAGTTTCACAATTATCACAGTTATTTTACGTGAATTGATATCACAACTGTATTAATGTATATAAATCACACAAACACATTCTATAAAGGTTTTGAACTTCAGAAGCTATTTGTTGCTGCTTTTCAGAGATATTGCATAGTTGGAAAAATGAATTTGTAAAATAAAAGTAATCTCTGTAACCATCTGTAAGACTGTAAAAATCTGTAAGCTGCACAGACAGAGGTTATTGCTGCCTTTTGAATACACCACAGTCAAAAAGTAAAAAAAAATTCAAATAATGTCTGGGCAAACAGATGATATTTAAAGCTGTATTTTAACTCACTCATGGAACAGAGAATTTGTATTTAAATTAAACTCGCTCTGTAACACATCCAGCTCCTTTGATGAACTACACATTTTTTACATTTTCACTTTTTTAGCAAGAGAAATTAACTCAGACCTACCTGATGACTTGGACATAAATTGTACTGTTTAACATGAAAATGCAGTTAAAATTGCTGCTTTTTTAAGATGCTGCATAGTTAGAAAAATTAAATTTGTAAATGAAATAAAAGTAATCTCTGTACACATCTATAGGCAGCACAGAGGTCGTTTGTTGCTGCTAAAATACTTAAATGCAGTGACAATAAAAGAAAAACAAGAAAAGAATGTAAAACCTGTCTACATAAGAGCTTTAACAGTTCACAACATCAGTCCAAGTTGAAGTGCAAAAAGGTGAGCATGTTCACGTTTTCTGAGCTCAGCCTTGACCGATGAGGTGAGAGAATATTGCCACTACTGCTGAACACTCTCTCAGAGGGGACACTCGTAGCTGGAATGCACAAGTACTTTTTTACTGCCATGATCCGCGTGGTGTGTTTTGTGTGTTCTTCACTTTGTATTGTTTTCACCCGTGCGGGTTGCGCTATTGTATGTCTTTGGTTCTGGTGGATTTTATATATTTTTTTAGCGAAGTTGGGGAAGTCTTAATGGTGGATTAACCGCAATGTTTCACACCGTGGTTAATAGTCAAACCGGTTAATCCCTGCAACCCTAGTTGTACTGTCACGTGACTAAGCAGCACCAGGTAAACGAGGGGCCAGCAGCACTCACACACATGACAGACACGGAGGAGAGAGTAATGGCAGAGAGGAAAAGGAGCAACGTTTGGTTGTATTTTCATTCCAGAAATGAACTGCAAGTTGTGTAATTTGTAAAAAGGTCGTAAGATACAGCGGCAACACAACAAATTTATATAAACATATGAAGAACCATACGAAAGAAAATGCAGAGCTACAGAAACAGAGTCGGAGAGAACACCTTATTTATTGTTTTTTCACATTTTTTTTGATAATAAAATTCAAAGCCAGAAAAGAAGTGCTCTGAAAGGAGCAATTTTGTTTTATTTTTGTATTGTAGTTGCTGAACTCTACCTGAGAAAGAGAATTTGTTTTCAAAGCCAGGAAAGAAGTGAACTGAAAAGGAGAAATTTTGTTTTATTTTTGTATTGTATTTCCTGAATACACATTCTACTTGAAAAAAAGAACTTAAGTGTTTTTTAGTATTTTTGTGGCGTAATCATTTTGTACACTTTGTTAATTTAAGAAAAACAATTAGAAGAAAAGAAGTGCAATGACGGGAGAATTTTTATTTAATTTATGTATTGTAGTTGCTGAACACTCTACCTGAAGAAAAAGAACTTGTTTTTATTTGTTCTCGAGTGATAATTTTGTGCACTCTTAAGCATTTAAGAAGGACCTAATGTATGTGGAAAAATTATGTTTCTGTTATATTGTTTCTGCAACAACTTTTATTATTATAAAGCATTTTCTATTTACCTAGAAACTCAAATTCCGTCCAGGTTTTCAATTAAATAATAATCCAGAGGAAAACTAACAATAACACTTAAACATCATGAAAATTCATCCAATGTTTTACTTGGTATCGGATTGATACCAAATTTAGCAGTATCGCACACCACTAAGCAGAACACAACGCAGTGTGGCCAGGACTGCAGAGCGTTCACAGCCTTAGAGAAAGCTGATTGGCTGATTTCTTCTCCTATCGGGGGTATTCCATGAAGCGAGCTAACCTCAAAAGCCAGGCTTATGTCAACAATCGCGGCTTAATTTTTCCAAATTCGGTTCCACAAACGAGGCGAAGTTCTGCTTAGTTACTATGTCAACATATGCTCTTGGACAAGCCTGCTCCGCAGCAGGTTAGCTGTGAATTTGTCAGGCTTTCCTAACGTCATTGGAGCCATTGACTGTACACACATGAGGATAAACGCTCCAGCAGGTCCAACAGAGTCTGATTACATAAACCACAAATCAAATCACAGTATTAATGTGCAGGTAAGTACTGATAATACCTCACATTTATATATAGAAGGTGAAAGTGTAGTCGTCCACCAATATCAATGTCATCATTACCATTTCCTAAAATGTTCCAGATGGTATGCACTGCTGAACATCTCATTTCAAACATTGTGGCAAAATGGCCAGGGTCGGTACATGATGCCAGAATTTTTCACGAGTCTTCACTGGCTCAGAGCCTCAGACAAGGCAAGTCAACTAAAATTCACAAATATTCTGTAGTTTATTATACTACAGTCTAATAAGTTCTTTCTATTATAGGCATGTTTCCTGGTGTATTGCTTGGTGAAAGAGGGTACCCATGTCTACCCTTTCTACTCACACCATATACAGATCCTGCAACACAAGCAGAAAGACATTTCAACATGCCCATTGTAGGACAAGAGCAGGCACTGAAATGACATTTGGACAGTTAAAATCCAGGTTTAACTGCCTGCGGCATCTCAGAGGTACACCAGACAGAGCGTGTGACATTGTAGTAGCCTGTGCAGTTTTGCATAATGTGGCAATACTGCAGCAGGAGCGTATGCCAATAATGATGCAGGATGAGCAATGGGAAGAGGGCCTAGCAGCGGAAGACCACGTGGATGGTAGAGCTCTGAGAAATGTGTACGCAAACACATATTTTGGTTAATTCTGTTGTAAGTTTCATTTATTTATTCATTTCCAAGAAAGGACAATTAGAGACATTTCTTCATATTTTTATTTAATCTTTCATATCCTGTTGGGGGAAGGGGGAAGCATTTACAACAGTGAACAACAAATGTAGACATTAAAGTGATATTAGCCACTTACACCTCTGTCCCATTTTTTAATTTCAAGCTTCAGGTTTTTTTTTTATTCTCAGTTGTGTATATTCAAGGTCTGCTTTTCGGACTTCTATTTCCTGGATCAAATACCTCTTGTAAATAGCACGGATATCTGTCTAATTAGAAGGAACAAATAAGAATTATTCATTCTTATTAATTACATTAAACAGTTTATTACTTCTTCCTTTGTCTTTGAGTACATGAGGGCTGTGCTGATGAGGGCTGAGAGCGTTGCCCACCTGGTTCTTCAGACTCCTGTACACAGCAAATACTGCATGGGTTTATAAGGAAAAGACAAATATTATTATTTGATGCAAAATAGTTTCAAGTTCATACGGCTAGCATTTCTGAGCAAACAGAAATTGTTTCCTCATCCTCCTGTGTCGTGGATGGCCCTGTGATCTGCAAAAAGGGAACATTTGTTGGTTATGTTTATTTACCATGGCCACAGTGCAATCAAATTCAACTTTTATTTGTCACATACAAAGTACGACATGCAGTGGTATGCTTATTGCTGTACAATGCCTGACCATAAGTATTGACAGTACAAGTAAGAAGTAAAAGAATTTCCTTTAGAAGCAGGACTTAACTTACAGAATTAACTTAAGAAGTGAACAAAAACCACAATACATGACAGAATTAGCAGCAGATGAAGGCATTGGACTGGTAAACATTAAATATAAGTTATTGCAGTGTATTAAAGTATATGATTAAATACAATACAACAGATCCTACTGACTGTGGTTCAGGATCCAAGAGGGTCAAGACGCCACCCACTACTGTAATGCATTAGAATATTTGTTTAAGACATTTAACAGAAAGCAAGGCAGAGAGGGGAAACGGAGTAAAGACCTTTAACATAAGATTGCACAGGACTGGAAGGAACAACCTCTGAAGATGTTCCTCCCTCAATCTCTCAATAATAGGCCGTGCACGTTCTGTGCAAGGGCCATCACCTCGGCTGGGGTACAGGTTGCTGGAGGTGGGCCCCCACCAGCAGCCGCAGCTTTCTTTTTGGTGGCTAAATTATGCAATGCAATGTGGGTTTTAAATGAATTCTTTAAAAATGTAGTTCTAATTAGATTGACTTTTTACCATTCTGGAGAATATTTTTGTATTTAATCTTCATTTGCTGCCAGGACCTTTTCGGTCCACTCATGTTGCTCCTGAAACCAAGCATTATTAATAATTACAATTATATATCACTTTTTGTCTAAGACGGACCCATATAATTAACATGCTGTCCTGTGTATAAATGTGTTAAAATAGCCTTAAAGTACCTTACAACTGGTAACAAAATACATATGTACAAAGAAATATTGTGACTATACATTTTGAAGGCTTGAAACTGTTCTCATTTAGTTGTTAAATAATTTTACATCCTTAACACAAAGGTTACGTAAATCATGTTCTTACGCATTTAACATGTCAGCTATTTTCTGCCATGCAGCCTCATGAGCTTTGATCATGCAGCTGGTGTTCCCCTTTTTGGTTATGATGTCTTTGTATTCCTCGTAGGCTTGCATTAATAATTCTTGCTCCGCCTGGGAAAAGAACGCGGCTCTTTCCTTTCCTTCCATTCTTACTTATCCAGCATCGATTAACAAGGCTGCATTTTATATTGCGTAGACGCGCACAAGCCTCGCTTGTCAAACCTGGCTTGAATTAGCTTGAATTGACTTGAATTTAACTAAATACACCTGAGTTTTGTTCGTGGAACTCAGTGAGCCTGAAGTGAACTGTTAGGCTAACTCAAGCGAGGCTATTTCAAATAAGCCTCGATTTTATTAGCTCGCTTCGTGGAATAACCCCCTTGTCTTTGTTGGTCCACCCTCACACTACTCTCCCCATGTCGGCATGCTTTATGTGTTGTGAAAGATGAAAGATTAAACAGCATAATATGGACAGTGTACAGGACATTAATACTAAATTAAACAAGTCAGCTGACAACATACTGCACCTCTGCATGATCACCACACTCAGGAAGGCACACATTTTTTCTTCCCATTCCAGCTTGGAGGAGCTGTGATGTGTTTCCTGGCAGCAGATAAAAGTTGAGTATGGTGGTCTTACTGGCTATATTACCAAGCTGCTTGGCCGAGGTTAAACACCTCTTTTTACCACGGCTTAAGCTGTGCTGATGTCGACACAATATGCATGAACAGGTTGTCATGTTGTGAAGGCTCTCGCTTGTGTTCACACCTACAATCTGGAAAATCGGCTTCATATTATCTCGTCAGCATATCCCCGATGTCTGATATGGAGATGAAGTTGACAAGAAAATTTAGGTTATTAGCATTATCCAATTCCTGCTCTTGGTATCTGCTAATTGGCCCATTGACTTCCCCCATCCCAGGACAGTCTTCACAGCATATGGCCCTTTGTTCTGACTAGTAATCACCTCCCACGCTGCCATAGCTTCATAAGCACTGGCACCGATAAGAAGACCAATGTCTAACTCTAACACTGTTTCTGAAATTAATACCTGATTTGGGTAAGGCCACTAATATCTTTTTTCTGTGCTATGTTAGCCTTTTTTGCAGGTACAATGAGGGAAATAATTATTCGATCCCTTGTTGATTTGGTAAGTTTGGTCAGTTAATTGAAACTGTCTTAAAAAGCAGTCTGGTGGTGAAGAAGTAATACAGGAATACCAAGCAACAAACACCATGAAGGATGCCCCAAGATGACAAATGGTTAACATACTTGTGGCTCACATGATTGACAGTCATGGGTATGTATTTAGTGTATGTTGTGTCCTTTATATTTGTGACAGATAAATGTATGTTAATTGTCTAAATTTAAATAAATGAAAGTGAATATGGAAGTTCAAACAAGGAGACCTAATGAGCATCGGCACGTCCAATCGCGTAACTCCTAGTTCTGTATATAAGCGGTAAACTGGCCTTCTCTGCCATTACAGCTGTTCGATTTCACCCGCCTCCTCCGCTCCACCACCTTCGGCTCCCTGTCTTGGTCTTGGGGCAGGCTCCTTCGCCTTCCTGCCTGGTCTCCCAGCAAGATCTGCCGGCTCAGAGACGAGTGAACCAACGACCAAGCGACGGGCTTCCTCCAAAACGTATCACATGCACACTAAAGCCAGCTTGTTTCTTTGCCAAATAAAAACTTGTCAATCTAAGCTGAATGGTCTCCTTGGTTGAACTAAAAATCTCCTCTCAGGCACCCTCCCCCAAAAGCAATCAGAGAGGAGTATGCTTTGTGGATTATGATACTGTTCCCTTCCCTCAAGGATCCATATGCAGACAAAGGCTATGTAGTAGTTAATATTTATTTTAACAACACAAAATTGTTTACATGATGGACAGTAAAATTATCTGATATTTTGGTATGAGCTAAATCTGACAAAATATTTTGTGTTTTCACTTATCCAGGAACATTTCTATGATGCAGAAAGTGGTACAGGGTACATCTTTTGGTGTCTGAAAACTGTCCAAAGAAAGTGTCACATCTGCGCCTCGTGTCACGTCTGCCACGTCTTTGTTCGTTCACCCTCATGCGTGCCTCCTTCGCCAGCAGCTGAAATGCCGAACCGCCGCTAAGCTAACTAGCAGCGTGATTAGCTAGTTAGCCGACACGCTTACAGGCTAACGTTTAGCCGACGCTGGTCTGGACTACCAGGGTTTGTGGCTGAACTCTTCTCTGTTTGCTTGGACTGGCTGGAGCTTGTTCCTTTGCACTGTGTATCGATGGACTGAGTAGTCTCTGACAGGAAATCCAGAATCCAGTTGGCAGAGTGAGGTGCCCAAATCCCAGCTTGCTCAGTTTCACACAGTCTTTTTGGGGGATGATGGTGTCGAATGCTGAACTAAAGTCTATGAACAGCAATCTAACATAAAGAGCTCCTTATTGTCCAAGCGTGAGAGGGAAAGGTGAAGTGCAGTGGATATCGTCCTCAGTTGGACCTGTTTCAGGTGGATAGGCAAACTGCAGAGTGGTCCAGTGAGTGGGGAGGTTGTTTCACCTGTGCCATGACAAGTCTCAAGGCACTTCATGGTGATGGGGGTCAGAGCGATGGCCGGTAGTCATTCAGGCAGGAAACTGAAGATTTCTTTGGCACTGGGATGATGGTGGTGGACTTGAAGCATCGCCAGACGATCATCTGGCTCAGTAAGTGTTGAAGATGTCCGAACACCTCGGCTAGCTGGTCAGCGTAGGCCCTCAGCACTACCCACTCCGGGAATGTTGTCTGGATTGCAGTTTTCATGGGTTGACCTTTGGTATGTTCTCCTCATGTCAACTGTGGCAGAGAGATGGTCTGGTCGGTGATGGGAGGCGCTGTTTTCGTCAGCTCGCGGTTGTTCAGCATCAAACCGTGCATAGAACTTGTTCAGCTCCTCAGGGAGTGTGGCATCCTCCACAGCTGCTTGGTGCTGGTTTATTGGGCGACAGCCTGATGCTCCCTGTATAGCCTGCGAGAGTCTTTTGTGTTGTTGAAATGGTTCGATCTTTCAGTGCGCTCGCTTTGCTTGACGGATAGAGCGAGAGCTAGCCCTCTGGCTGTTCTGGAGGGCAGCTTTACCCCTGGACCGAAAGCAGCATCTCTTCAGCAGCGTGACGCACCTGTGCTGTGAACCAGGGCTTCTCGTTGGCTCTAGTGGTGATAAATTTTCAGGACGGTAAATATCCTCTATGCACTTGGAGATGTAGCAAGTCGCTGACCTGGGTAAACTCGCCCAGGTTGATGCAGCCAATGCACGCCGCCGCCTCTTAAAAAGATTCCAGTCCCAAACAAATGTCCTGAGTGCTGAGACAGCTCCACTGGGCCAGACTCCCTGATGGCTTTTCCTGGCAGGTTCCAGGCTTGTTGTTTATGAGTATGCGGCAGCAGCAGTATCACTGTAGCGTCAGAAGAGCCGATGTGGGGCGCACTGCTGCTTTGTAGGCACCCTGATGGAATTTGGGGAGAACCACTTCAGGTTCGTACAAGTCGCCGCCATGATGAGAAACCCGTCCGCGCGCGGTCTGGAGCTTGTTGATATTTTGTACAGTTCAGCTAGCCCCAGGTTAGCATTTTTCACATGCTAGGGCAGCAGGTACATCGCCACGATTAGCACCACGGAGGAATTCTCGGCAGGTAGAACGATGTACTTATGACGAGAAACTTCTATCTGTAAGTAGTGGCGACTTACTTCAGCAGAGTTCGTACCAGAGTTGGTTAATGTAGATGCACAAACCTACCATGCTCTTACCGACAAAGAGGCTTTCTGTCGCCCAATAGCATGCTAGCCCGCGAGTTGGATAGCCGAGTCCGCTGGCGTCCGTGTTCCGCCACGCTCGCGGAAGATAAAACGCAGCAGTTTTACCACGCTGGCTTGAATAAGGCCACAGATATCCGTTATTGTCCAGCGAGCTGATGGAGAGCAGGACAGATGTGGAATGCCGGTCGGGCCGGGTTAGCTTTTAGCCTGCGGCAAAGCTCTCGCACGCTTGCCCCGCTTCTGGTTTCCGGAACAGCGCCTGCTTTCAAGAAGGCGCCTGCCAGGCTCCGTAGCCTCCGACGCAGATTTGGCGAGGAATTGCATTTTCTTCAGATTTCGAGCAGGGTGTGTCTGTTGCAGGTGATATGCATCGCATTTCGATCACAAACAAACGAGTAGACAAACGGATGAAAATCAGTATAAAACATTGAATTTCTGGATGCTTAGTCAGCTGCTCGCTCTCAGTATGCTGCTGGAAGAACATCTATTACCTGTAACACTTTTTCAATAGCGCCTAGAAACTCCAAGTTAGATCATAACTTCGTCGTATCGCTAGTATATAAAGTATTTACATCAGAAGGAGACTGGGACCCTCATTGAAATATTAACTACACCCCCATCACCGGAAAAATTTCGAGAGAAATCAACTATGTCCTCCATAGTGTTGTGTAAATGATTTATGTATGAGGTCACGTCTGTGTCGTAAGATCTCTAAAATTAAGAGCTCTGTGTAAAACCATGCTATTGAACCTGCCAGATAATACCACTCTATATTCACCAACAACACCACCTTGATGATATCATTCATCTATATCAGAATTAAACTGGTGTAGAGACAGACGTAACTGGTTTGCTGCCTTTTGTATACCGCTCGTGTTCTGTTAGCATCATTCAGCTTGTTTGCATATTGTAAAAACCCCTAGGAACTCCTGAAATAAGCAGGGGGGACACACACCATACCTGCAGATTACCAGAAAACTCTAGACTTTATTGTTGAGATTGCCCATCATCAGCCAATTGGGCTCATAAAGTTGTAGGTCGCCCATAGTTACTTTCGCTTAAATTGATTTATTATTTTAAGAAATATGTACACATGGCTTGTAAATAATCCATGTGACATTTTTGCTAGGATTGTGAAAGCCTCACTCAAAATCCACACCAGTCCATCGACAAACTCTCGATTTCACACAACGTGGTCGTATGCTTATTCAACATTAATTCATCAAACTACGCGCTAATTTAACCATTATTTTCGCTTCTTGTTGACCATCATCAGCCGTTAACTCTTAACTCATAAGGCACAGTTGTCACCATTTGTATCAGAACGTGATTCACTTCATCTCTAGCTTTTGACTCTTTTTGCTGACTTTTCAAATTTCATACACCATTTTCTCAAAAACTCCTGCAGCTTTTTTCAATTTCATATCCCATTTCAAGAACTCTTTTTCTGCATGAGTTATACACATCTGTCGACTTTTTTCCCGACATTAGGCTTTTGGATGCAACATCACATAACTTTTCATACCTTTTGAAGCTTCACGCATTCCTGGTTCCCCTGCAGGCAACAATCGTAGCGCACGCCCAGCAAGTCTTCACATATCAGCTGCACAAGCGGGTTTTGCAGATTTGGTTGATAGTCCTATTTTGGCTCTTTCGGGGACATTTGGTGTTTCTTCTTCAAATACGACGTCCCAATCTGCGAATCTCTGCATCGTCCATTCGCTAATAGCCAGAGTCGCTGCCCCACCTCTGTTGATGCTTTGAATCCACCTGTTGACCTAGCAAAAACACATAAACAGCCTTTTACTACACAGACACCCAACAGTAAAATAGTCTTATTTCAATCGTAATATAGGTATTATCGTGGCTAACGCAACCCACGACATTCTTCCAAAAACATTAGTATGGTCTTTTTTGCCCGCCGACCGGTTTTGATGCAATGCTTCCTCTTTGGCTAGCTTTCGGGCTGTGGTTTGATTCCACCCCAAGTCGCCTTCAGGAATCAGCGTATTGGAGGAGGATGTGGCGGTCGCGTGGTTCAGGCCTACCACGAGTTTTCAGCAAGCATACGCAGAGCAGCTTTTGTGAACAAATAGATGTTAGCTGCTAGGAATATTATAGCATGATGTGTTAAAGAAAGAGTCTGAAGCAATTCATGTAACATGCTTACCGAGGCCTGTTATCATTTGCTACACACAAGGGGGTGATTATTTTGCCTGTTACTGTAAATAAAATACAAATAATTTATCGATATTGTACATGGCTAATAAATAGAATTTATATAATACTATACATTTGTGACTTACTGTTGGTCGAATCCTATAATTCTTGGGGTTGTATTGTTGTTTTACCTATGAGATAAGCAGTATACCTGTTACAACAAATAATAATAATAATAAACAGATTATTGTAAAATGAAACACAGCAAACGATATGTAAATGCAAACGTGATACTCACCCATCGTGAAAGCGCCCGTAATGATTTGAAAGCTGCTGATGTTCTTGTCAAGACAAGAGCTGAAAATATAAGAAGTCTTTTAGGCCTCATCCATCGGCGTTTCTTATACATTTCGTAATTATGTACATGCCCCACACACGCCGCATCCATGGGTTGTAAAAATCTAAGGTGCTCTGGTAATAACAAACCTTTTCCTCACACCAGGCTGAACCCGCCGCTTGTTGAACCAGGAATCCTACCAGGACCATATGGGGACAATGCCTGCAGAGGACTTCCAGATAACCAAGACATATTTGTAACCCACAGAATCAACAACGTTTAGTAGAAAACTCACCAACTTTCAGGTTTTATTTCTTTGAGTAAAAGTATTTTAAACACACTCAACACACACGCACACACGTGTATACCATTGTGTCGTCTTTTAACAGGTAGGGTCTGGTCAGAAGAAAGAGGCGCTTTATAACACCTTTAACACCTGTGGTGGTTTGGGGGCCAGGGTCAGAGGAGGTGCGTATGTACGATCAAGACAGAATGAATCATAAAATCAGGACAGAGAAATACCCATAAAACAAGACATTCCCACACACACACACACACACACACACACACACACACACATACACAGAGTAAGCTTACCGGGGCCTACCCTTTTAGGTAGGGGCTCTGGTCTGGGGGGAACAAGTGTCTAATCTTAACAGGATTTGTCTTTATCTAACACCTTTAACACCTGGGGTGGTTTTGGGGCTAAGGGTCAGAGGGAGGTGAGTGTGTGCCAATCAATGCAGAAAGAATCATAAAATCAGACAGAGAAAATACCCCATAAAACAAGACATTCTACACACACACACACACACATACACAGAGTAAGCTAATGGGCTGTCTTTTAACAGGGGACTGGTCTGGAAGAACTAGACACTTTATAACACCTTTAACACCAGGTGGTTTGGGGGGCCAGAGTCAGAGGAGGTGAGTGTGTACAATGAGACAGAAAGAATCATAAAATCAGGACAGGGAAACACGCCATAAAACAAGACATCCTTGAACACCGTCTGCCATAGACACTAATCCATGGGGGTCATAAATCTAGGGGTCATAAATCACGTTTTTTGACACATTGTTAAGTGGATATTTACTACTGAGGTTACTAGCACTTCACCCAGGTTTCCCTGCGTCAGGAATGAATTTCGCCTCTTTGCAGTGACTACATGGTATCCACTTCTTCTGCCAGACACTTTCACGGCTGCTGTTGTAATCAGCAGTACCTGATATGGTCCTTCCCACTTAGCTCCAAGTGGTTCTTTCTGTGGTTTCCGAATCAGCACCCACTCACCAGGAACCATTGAGTGACCTCCTCCTTCCGGCTGAGCCCAGGCATCATCTACCTGTTGAGAGGCACAGTGAACGGCATGTGTCAATTTGTTGCAGTAGTCAACCAAAGCATCGCTAGCAAGGTGCACATCTGCTTGTCTCAAGTCAAAGCTTTCTGGCAGATGCATGGGTCGGCCAGTGATGATCTCAAAAGGACTCAGTCCAGTCTTCTTTGTTGGCTGTCGCTCTGATGCTACACAAAACAATTGGCAAGGCTAGGGCCAAGCAAGTCCCTCTTGATATATTTGGAGATGATTCTGATCACCCATTCATTCCAATTTGCCTGAAGACTAAGGATGATGGGGCAGGAAAGCCCATTCTAATGCCTATTATTTCTAAATTTCTTGGCACACTGCACCCAGAAGTGGGTCCCTGGTCGGAGTCAATGTGTGTGCGTAGTCTCATCTTGGGGACGAAATCTTTCACCAAAGAGGCCTGGGTGTGGCTGGTGAAATTGCACTCAGCTTTCCAAAAAATCAAACCTCTTCAAACATGCAATGTTTCACATAGTACATATTCTGAATGACTCAGGGTTTGATTGTTCCCCTTTAAATTTTAATCTTGTTTTTTTCAGAAAAATGTTGGTCCAGGTTAAGTATAACCAACAACAGAAGTATGTGAAACTAAATTAGGATGAAGGACAGTATGACTTTCTGCAGTTTAAAGAAAAAGGTGTGTAGGTTATTTCTACTTTATTTTGGATAAATCATATGTTCAAAATATTATTTTAATACATATTGTAGGAGCACCTTACAGTGATGTAGATTCAGTCGAAGATCTCCAACACCACCTAATAGGTTGACAGACGTTTCTTCAGGTGGCCCAAATCTCCAAAGGGCTGTGAATGTAATAAGCCAGCTTCACGGGGATGCTTGCAAGGAGGCCATGTCTTTGCTCAACCATACTACAGACAACTCTGTGATTTTCCAGAATATAAAAGAGACCTTTCAGCACCGTCAGAGGCTTGTTAATAACCCAAGCAGAAGTTCCTTCATTCACAGTGTTTTGAAGACAAAATGAATGTAGTTTTGGGGAAAGATTATTTTGTGTAATATAATTCTTTCTCAGAATTTAATTTTAACACTTTTCATTGTAGAAAGCCTGACACTATAGGGAGTAAGGCCAACACTAACCAGAAGGTTAAACATTATATCTCAGCAGTCACTTGTTCAGTCCCTTAAGTGTTATTTTAACTCTGATTAGCGAGTTAAAACATGAACTCTGGCAGCAAGACACACTCCTCATCTTTTCTTCCTGAATGTTTCATCGTTGATACTGCAGAACAGAGAATCAGACAAAATGATCAGACATGAACCTTATCACAGTCAGACATCAAGTTTTCCACAGTTTGAACAACATGATCACACATGCAGGAGATTTCTGCTGGACACACACACACATCATGCAGCATCACTCTCTCACTCATACACATATCTACATATCCACAGTGTGTGTGAACAGTACATGAGTAACTCACTGCAGTGTCTCCAGTGTACAGTGTGGATTCTCCAGTAGAACAGAGAGCTGCTTCACTCCTGAATCTTCTACATCATTGTCGTTCAGCTGCAGTTCTCTCAGGTGTGATGAGGGGTTTGATATCAGAGCTGAAGCCAGATCAGCACAACCTTCATCTGTAATACTGCAGTCATACAACCTGCAGAGAGAAGGAGGTAAAACTCATCACACTTACACATCTACACACACAAATGCACACATACTCACTCTCACACACACACACTCTGTCTCTCACACAGACACACACTCACAACAAACACGCACACAAATACACACACTCTCACACTGACACAACACACACAGACATCACACACACACACAGAGACACGCCCACACCCATTATGCAGCATCACGCTCATCATGCTCACACTCATACACATATATACAGTGCCTTGAAAAAGTATTCATACCACTTTTACACATTTTGACACCTTACAACCACAAACTTAAATGTTTTTCATTGAGATTTTCTGTGATCGACTAACACAAAATAGCACATAATTGTGAAGTGGTATGAAAATGATACATGGTTTTCAAAATTTTAAGCAAATAAAAATCTGAAAAGTGTGGCGTGCATTTGTATTCAGCCCCCCTGCGTCAATACTTTGTAGAGCCACCTTTCGCTGGAATTACAGCTGCAAGTCTTTTGGGGTATGTCTCTACCAGCTTTGCACATCTAGAGACTGAAATTTCTGCCCATTCTTCATAACAAAATAGCTCAAGCTCAGCCAGACTGGATGGAGAACGTCTGTGAACAGCAATTTTCAAGTCTTGCCACAGATGCTCAATGGGATTAAGGTCTGGACTTTGACTGGGCCATATACACAGTACATGAGTAACTCACCGCAGTGTCTCCAGTGTACAGTGTGGATTCTCCAGTAGAACAGAGAGCTGCTTCACTCCTGAATCTCCTACATCATTGTCGTCCAGCTGCAGTTCTCTCAGGTGTGATGAGGGGTTTGATATCAGAGCTGACGCCAGAGCAGCACAACCTTCACCTGTAATACTGCAGCTCCACAACCTGCAGAGAGAAGGAGGTAAAACTCATCACACTTACACATCTACACACACACACAACAACACACACATACATACACACACACCACACCACACACTCGCACACACATGCACACACACACGCACAACACACATACATATTTACACACCCACACACAACAAGACACACACATATACACACACACAAAACAACACACATGAACACACACACACACTACAAATGCACACACACAACAAAAATAAATACAACACACACACACACTCACTCACACATATAGTTAGACTAAACATATTCATACTGAACATTGTTAAATTAGATATTATTAGTGGCCCATAAAACACACACACACACACACCCACCAAAACAAATACAACACACACACATTTGTTCTAAATTGGGCACCTTAAGCTTAGAGGTTTGCTCCGATAACACACATAACAACACGCACACACACACATCGTCATACAGTAGCTGTTTGAAGTAGGAGAAAGCTCTCATTAAGAGACCTGCACTGATGACACACACACACACACACACACTCATATCTGTTTGACACATTAACACTTTGAACCTAGGAGTTTGTCCAGGTCACCTAGATAACACATAGAGCACACTTGCCGTAAACAAGGTGATGCGAGGGGAAGCGGGGACCAGGGAAAGGAGAAACACTGGGAGGAGCTTGTGGAGTTTAATGAGGACACTAGAGAAAGGGCTGGTCCAGCAGCTGAGGGAAATTGAGAAACTAGGAGGGGCTTGCACTGAACACACACTGAATATGGATTCTGAATATGTATGCACTGAATATGATACGTTTGCTGTTCAACTTTACTTTATAACCAGAGCACCCTTCTGTTTGTATGGCATATGAGCACTAAGACATATATTACCTTAAAATGTCTTCTGTAGTTTGTAGTGTCTTTTGTAACTCTAATAATCAATATGTCTTATTCCTTTT
>JAVGVS010001442.1:0-21017 GCA_032718565.1 Distichodus sexfasciatus
TCAAACTCTACCTTCATGTTTTTGATAATGTAGAAAGTACTGATAATATAGAATTTAACAGGCCATAGAGTCCACTGATGGAGATGGAGAATATGAGTGTATGTGTGTGTCTTTTAGGAGAGGATTCAACACCTGCGTAGACGTATACTTTCTCAACGCAAGTCTGAGAGAGAACACGTTTTAGAAGTGGCAATTAGGGCCAAGGAGGCCCGGGTTTACAGAGTGCAAGCACTGCCCAGCTTGTGAGTCACTCCTTATACAGCTTACACAGGAATTAGCAAATTGTTAGTCTGTCTCTTGTGACTGATGACGGGATAATCTGCTCTTTGAAAATGAAAATGTTAGAGAGTAGGGATGTCCCAAGAGTAATTTGAACCTGTTCATTTATAGTGTCTGTCTGGTATAATCAAGCCTATAGTCAATACTGAGTCAGTTAAATCAGTACAGTTTTGCATGTTAGGACATGCAAAGTCAAAGGGATCTATATTAGCGCTACTCTCTACAGCTTAAATAGGATGACTAATGCCAGACACAATGCTAAAACAACACTGAGTATGTGGGTGTCTGATTATGGTGTTGATGGTGGGTAATTTGGGCTATCATTGCCAAATATTGTGAGTATGCTTGTGTGTCTGTCTGTGCAGCCTGCCTTCTGCAGTCAAGAATGCCATAACCATGCTTCTGGGTGTGAATGTTAAGGTCTGCCTGCTCTGTGAAGAAAAGATAATGGACATAAGCAGTTCTAATGTGCATACCTGCCTAAATCTGCAATTCCAAGGTTTCACGCTAGGTTTGTTACTTACAGTAAATATACAGTATACAGTAAAAATTTACTGTCTCAGTAGGTTTAGTATCTTGGATCCAACTTCTGCTGTTTAAAGCCATTTTCCTTTTTTATTAAATATATGCCACAGTGACAGAGAGACAAATATAATGTGTTGATGACCACACAATTGTGAGTTTGCCACTCAGAATATCTCATTCATTAGACAGTTTCATTAGGCAGTTTTTCCAGGGATGCTGTCCATGTAAGTTAGAAATGTAAGTCATTAGAAGGACTTACATGGGTATATGGGTAAGTATTAGACTAATATTAGAACTGCAACAGGTGTCCTCAAAAATGTGGTGCAATTGATTGTGGATGGACACATGCATAAACTCTCACATGAACATTATAATTACTGTGTAATATGTGATGCTGGCCTAGTCTTATCATACTTGCCTATGGACAAAGGGATCTTAAGTTTGAATTTAACTACATCCTACCACCACCAAACCCCTGAGTAAGTTGCTCCAAGGAGATTATCTCTATAATTTGGTGCTCTGCATAAGAGGGCTTGATAAATGTTGAAAATGTGTATGTAAATGTGTATCTTTTGTTTAGGATATGTCTGCAGCCAGTGTTTGAGTAGGATGTTGAGTATTGAACCTCCCCAGGTTCAAGATGAGCAGTGAGTAAACTCTTGTTTTTACTTCAACACTAAAGCATGCGCAGGTTCTTCACACTGACTGTGTCCTAATTCCAGAGGTTCCAGTAATGGTGAGCAGTGATGGTGAGCAGATAAGGCCATGTAGGAACATGATGACATCACCAGGCATCTGGGAGAAGAGTGACAAAAAGTGATTTTGTGTTCTTTTATCACTTAATGAGTGTTCTCCATACATCAGACATTTACAAATGTACACTAAATGTTCTTGTGATTGTTCTTAACTGTAATGTACGTTTTTGCAAGTTATTTAGGATATAGGAGATGGCTGTGTGTGTGTGTGTGTGTGTGTGTGTGTGAGATACAAAAGAAAGATTGAAACATAGTTTTTATATGTTTTTGACGTTGTTTGAGAGGAAAGTCAGTTCAGCATTTAAACCAAACATTTATATTCTCCTATCTTCTGTTTTACTGCTAATGCTGACTTCATTTCTCACCTCACATAACTTTGTTTAATCAGACTAGATGTGTCTACAGTTTAGATGAAAATGGCAGTTCTTTCTTTCTGAAACGCAGTTAAAATGTGGTCGGTCTGGTTTGGTTGATTTCTCTGCTTTTTCAGCCCCAGCGCTTATGGAATGCTCAACATGGAGCGCTTCAGCCTCTTCGTTTTAGTGTAATAAAAAAATTCACCATTTATCTTCTGGTTCTGTAGTTATTCTCAACGCTGTCTGACGTGGCATAGTCTGCGCAGCCCGCTCTTGAGCACACACAGATTGCTCATATGGGATAACATTAAGAAGAACTAGAGAGGTACATTTTCTGAAGAAAATGTGAGTGGTGCTTGCCGTGGCAAAACTTGGGCCTCAATATTACAATGTTTCCTTCAGTTCTCTGTGAAAAACAACATTTAAAGTGCTGGTAGAGCAGAGATATGACAATAAGATAATATTGCTTCTATTCATATTGGTAATCATGTTAAGAGCAAAATGCTAATATAATTAGCTTAATGCTAACGAAATGCTAATATTGTTAGCATCATGCTAGCCACGTGCTAATATAATTAACATAACGCTAGCAACATGCTAATATTATTAGCATAATGCTAGCAACATGCTAAGCGTGTTAGCATCATGTTAACAGCATTCTAATGATGTTGCTAACAACATGCTAATATAGTTAGCATAATGCTAGCAACATGCTAATCAGCTAAACGTCATGCTAGCAACATGCTAAGCACTCTAGCATCATGTTAGAGACATTCTAATGAAGTTGCTAGCAACATGCTAATATAGTTAGCATAATGCTAGTAACATGCTAATCAGCTAAACGTCATGCTAGCAACATGCTAATCACACTAGCGTCATGCTAGTAACATGCTATACATGTTATTAGCAAAATGCTAATATAGTTAGCATAATGCTAGCAAAATGCTAATATTGTTAGCATCATGCTAGCCATGGTAGCCACGTGCTAATATAATTAGCATAAAGCTAGCGACATGCTAACATTATTAGCAACATGCTAATCGTGTAAGCGTCATGCTATCAGCATGCTAATGAGGTTGCTAGGGGGCGTGGCTTATGAGCATCATGATAAATGCGAAAGACTGATTGGTTGCCTGAGTGTTGCCCCTGTGGGGGCAATATCCCCCCCACCTCTTTACAAGAGTCATACCACCCCATTCCCGAATGAGCCGCACAATTTGCCACCTCTTTCATGGGTCTACGACAAAGGGTACAGGAATAGTTCTGCGCCAAAATCCACATTCTAAGTCAATGGGGCAACTTTGGGTGCCTTTTCCGCCCCAGGGGCAAAACTTCTACCCTCTTGCGGGGTATGTTCTGACAGCTTGCAAGCCTCTTCAAATGTGGTGAATTTGAGATTTCTACAAAATTCCGTCTCTGCGCTACAGTCCGTCAAAGTTGGTCTCAATGTTAAGTCTATGGGACTTTTCCCCATTCTATGTCAATGGGGCAGTTAGAGGTCTCTTGTGCCAGGGTAAAACCTATACCCTCTTGCAGGGTATGTTCTGACACAGGTTGCAAACTTCTTCAAATGTGGTAAATTTGACCTTTCTACAAAATTCCCTCTCTGCGCTACAGTCCGTCAAAGTTGGTCTCAATGTTAAGTCTATGGGACTTTTGGGGCAGGGGGCAATTAACCGCCCACCCCTTAGAAAAGTCATAGCACCCCATTCCCGAATAAGGCGCACGATTTGATACCTCATTCATGGGTCTACGACAAACGATGCGGGACTAGTTATGCGCCGAACTTTTATACGGAAGAAGAATAAGAAAAAAAAAAAAAAAGCCTGAGAGATAACAATAGTAGTGCTTCGCTTCGCAAGCACCACTAATAAACACGCTGCGTCGCCTGACGACACTCCAAAACCTGAGATTTTTATCACATTCCTGCGCGACCGTCCCTGTATCAGCTCACACACAGCGGGACTGACGTGGACGGTAGGAGGAAACTAACCGCGCAGGGCGGTGAGGGAATACGACCACTAAACTTTACTCACCGAGTTTCCTCGAAAAACAACGACATGGATACACAGGTAAGCCTCTGCGGTATTCTTTGATATGCTTTGATATATGTGCATTCGCGCTCAAAACGTTTTTTAATAAAATAAGGGGAGAAAACAAATGAATGTGCTCTTAAAGCAATTCAAAAATACTATGGTCACTGAGCGTAATGTCGTACTTATATAAAGTGTGGTATGTGAATGATTACTTATTCTAAAAATAAATAAAAGGTGTAATGTGATTTACGTGCAAATGCTCATGAATATACCTGCTTGTTAATTTGCCTAATGTAATCACCTTGTCATATTAATCAAGCCAAGGTGTTTCCTAACCACGAGCCTGCTCCTTAAAAATGGTCTTTCATTGTAATATTATGATGTTAAACGGCGTGCTACCTTTGCAGGATAAAAAGAATTAACCCCTAGTATTACGTCCAAGATTTCACCTTAGGGTAGTTTTTAGCACCATGTAAATATGTTACTTTTCTGTCGGCCAACGCCCAGAAATCAAATAGAACTGCTGTCTGTTGCAAGCGGTGTGGTCTAGGGGTGTTGAAATTAATCTTATAATCGATGCATCGCGATGCAGACGCGGACGATTCTGCATCGATGCAGTAGCAGGACATAATCGATTATATCATAATGAAATTGTTTGGTGATTTTCTGGCGGCAGCATAAAAATTCTAGTTAAAAAGTAGTTTCGGTAGTGACTGTGGCTGCCTGATCTGAGTACAGCGCTGCTCCGGGTAGAAGTAACTCATCTCACTGACGGCACTCACCACATGTGCGGCAGCCGAGAATGGCGGAGGGAGTAAATTTCGCGTAATAATATAATATTGTCTTTTTTCCTCTCGATGTGTTAAATGTCCTCGCGTGCAGCGGCTTTTTTGCTCGAGTGATATTTCTACGTGGCGGGTTTGAAAGGGGCGGGTTTTGGCTGTTTGGGGGCGGGGTTTTGGCTGTTTCTGCCTTCGATTCCTATTGGTCGATGGCTCCTGGTTTTGTGATTGACAGGAACGGCGGCAGGTAGGTTAAACGCAAGTTATAGTTTATCGACCTTATAATAATAATTTAATAGTTAGGTCTTACACGTTTAATAAGCACGCAATCAATGGCTCCCCTTGCCCACTTGTCTGTCCCCAATTCAACATGTGGGAATCTGTGATTTCTGGTGTGGTTTGGCTACCTGTACTGGCAATTCAGGGCGGGGATTTGATTGGTGTGGTTGTTTGCTTTGTCACATGAGGCAGGTCACATGATCAATGAGGAAGTTGTAAAGCTTGGCTTGTTGCGACCCACACTCTCTTGCTGCTGTCATTTACCACTGTGACTGTGGGCTCTCCTGTCATGCAGGTAATGAAATTGATGTTAGATGTTTTAAGTTAGAAGAACTGAATTTTTATGTTTTGTTTTAATTTCATCAGGGTGATTGCTAGAACCGTGTGTTCCACTCTTCATGGAGGACACAGAGGTGACTGCCTGATATTTTAAGAGTGGTGACCTCCCGCTGAGTAGCTGGGCTACAGACATTGATGCTTCGTGTTGGAATGTTCCATTTTCCTCCTGTGTTACTGTGTTGTGGGGAGTATTGAACGCTCTTGCAAAGTAGCCCTATATGTGTTTTTTTTGTACTTGTGTTGCATGAGTGTTGGGAATGAAATTGGGAATTAATATGTATTGTTTTTAGGGGGGCATGCATTGGAACACTGTGTGAACCCCTATTGGAATCGTGCTAATTTTTCTTCTTTTTTTTTTTGGCCTTAAAACGCGTTGTTGAGAAAAAACGGTAAGACCTACCGTTTTTTGGCAGGTTGGTCTGGTACCCCACCCACTACTCAGACAAAAAAAATTGCACTAAAGTAAGCTTTTTTGCGTTTTTCCAAAACAATTTGCATTTTGCCAAATAACTGTAAAACCGTAGCTCATATCCTCAAAAATCTTATCTTATTCTTTGGGTTAAGACAAATTTTTCGACCCTCGCATCTATTTGTGACATATTTGATTTTTCATTAATTTGCAAAAAATGAAAACCCATCTTTTTCGCACTAGTCCCTGGATTTTTGTCCAATCTGCATGCAACTGGTATCATTTGAATCCCAAGACACTCTTTAATTATTATCGAGCACATTTTTAATTTAGGTCTTCATATTTCTATAATATGCAAATAAATGTGATCGGCTTGGCATAGGAGTGCAACATTATACGCTGAGTGTCATAGAAATCCGGTTCTGGGTGGGCTACAGCTTTGAAGTTTGCCAGTGAGGTCCGGGACCCCTCCTACTTCTCAGGAAAAAAAAAAGTGCGTTACTCCCCCTAAACTCCAACAGTCTTAGAACCGTGGCACCAATTCTCAAAAATTATATATCTTATTCATTTTTGTGTCATTACGAGTTTTTGCAGATTCCTGCAATTTATTTCCACTATATTGGATTTTTAGCTAAATCTTTTGTGGAGCAAAAATTCTAAGATCTACAATTTTGAAATTTGGCTGTTAAGTCACAAATCCCACCCACTACGAAAAAAATGTTCCAGTCTGTATTATCCATGTATTATTTGTGTTTTGTCTAATAACTTTTGAACCATAGCTCCGATTCTCAAAAATCTTATAATAATTGGATCAAGATGAATCTTTATAGACCATCCCATTTATTTTTGCCATAATAGATTTGGCAAGATATTCTTTTTTTTCTGCTTTAAAACGCGTTTTGGAGAAAAAAATTGTAAGACCTACAGATTTGAAATTTGCCAGGTTGGCATACAACTGGTATTATTTTAATCCTAAGACATTTTTCTTTATTATCGAGCATATTTTTAATTTAGGTCTTCAGTTGGCTGTAATATGCAGTCATACGACTGCAATGCTACATAATGAGTGTCATATAACAATCTCATAATAAACTAACTAATCTGGCTCTGTGTGGGCTACAGCTTTGAAAATTGGACTGGTAGGTCTAGTACCCCTCTTACTATTTAGGATTTCTCGCTAATTTGCATAATATGAAATGGTATTATTTAAATTTGAAGGTATTCTTTAATAGATATTCAGTACATTTTTTACTTATTTATATGGCTGTATTATGCAAATCAATATTTTGAAACAAATTCAGCAAGACCTGTTTAAACGAAGAAACTTTATTATAATTTACAGTTTTTAGAAACTTTCTTTTAACAAGCACATTTCTCAGTTTTTTCTTCATATCGCTGCAAAGTTTCACTTCAAAGGCAAATGCACATGAATGACATGGCTGGTGTAGCATCTGCTCAATCAGAATAGCATAAAGAGTCTATTTTAAAAATGTACAGTTTGTTGCAAGAGGTTATCTTAGTATTTCAACAGGTGCACATGCTACACTGATAGTTCTTGTCTTACAGTTAAGTTTCAAAGATGCGAAAAGTCCATTACGTTGCAGGAGGTTCTCTTCATGCAGTGTTAGTAAAAGATGTTCTGCGCCAGCAGGAGAGAGATTTCGAGGATGTTGGCAGCTGCTTTAATGATGTTATAGCTGCATGTTGTTGGTAACAGTGCTACAAATGCTACACTTGGTAGAGATCGACCGATATATCGATTTACCGATATTTTTCCCAATATTTAAGCATTTTACCGTAATCGGTTATCGGTTTTGTAATATCGGGTTCACCGATAAACGCCGCCATCTTGTGGGTGTTTTAAGAATTACGCGCATGATCGCCATTGCAGCACGGCGTCTGAGTGCAACTGCGTGCACAGGTAAAGTATACTTACTTGCTTTGCTATATTTAGTAAACTTTACTTAACATAATAAAAATTAAATAAAATAATAGAGAATTAAATTATATACAGAATTAAATAATTAAATAACATACAGCCATTAATAAGCACATGTTGTAAATAAAATGAATTTAATTCTCTCTCATGTTGTCTATATGCTCATCATTAGTCTCGTGAAGTTGGTCGGCTAAAATAACCCATCAAGTCCTATCCCAATAAATATGTAACTTTGCATGAATCAAATAATTTACAGTCATGGATCAGTGCATCTTGTAAATAAAAGCGCTGAATTTAATTCTCTCTCCGTTGTCTACATGCTCATCATTAGTCTGGTGAAGTCGGAGTCACGAATGCTAAGATAAAGCGTCATGTCCTGTTCCAATAAAGACGTAACTTGCCTGAATTAAATCCAGCCACTAATCAGCGTCTATATGCTCATCATTCGTCTCCAGCACAGCCACCGCATATAAAACTTTAAACAAGATTCACTAAAACACCCCGAATTATATTAACATTTACTATATAACCATCATTCCGCTAATAAACATCTAAATAAATAGAACTAAGAAATTGAATGCGTTTTTTTTCTTCAAAAACGTAATTGTGATATATCAGAAAAGCAATAAAAAACTATGTTTCGTTTGTTATATTTCAATATTTCAGAATATTATTCAGTAAATTATTCTTCACTCTTTAGCCTGTAAATAGCTTTATAAACATAATAAAACTGCAGTTTAAAATGAAGTTACATTTCTGCAAAGTTGATATGACTTCTGTGCTTGAAAACAGACATTCTGTATTTATATTTTATATTACAGTTTGTTCAGTTCAGTGGTGTTGTAATCATTGTGTCAAAAACAGAAGTATAATAGTAAATAAACATCGGTTCTGAATATCGGTTATTGGGCACATAAACATGCAGATAATTGGTATCGGTATCGGTAATAAAAAATCTATATCGGTCGATCACTAACACTTGGTCGTTCTTATTGTACAGTTAAGAGCTCTAGTCCAACCAAATGTTTGAATTACAATACACAGTCTTAACAACAGGGCATTACAAAGATGTGAAAAGTCCAGTATGTTCCATAAGGTTCTTCATGCAGCATTTGATTTTCTGCTCCAGCAGTAGAGATTTCGATGATTTTGGCAACTGCTTTAGTGATGTTATAGCTGTATATTGTTGGCAACAATACTGTTACCAAATGAGACGGAGATGAAGTTAGTTAAGATGCTTTCTGTCATGTTCCTGTAGAACACAGTGATGGTGGAATGACAGAAATTGACATGCTTCATTCATCCTAGGTAATGGACTGTTTGTGATTTTTCTGATTGCAGATTATATACCAGCCATATCATTCATGTGACTTTGATTTTGAAGTTTTTAGTGATCTTGGCGATGTTGGTGATCTAGGTGACTGAGGTCTCTCTGACAGGAAATGCAGTATTCAGTTGCAGAATCAGGTGCTCAGTTCAGTTTAGTCAGTTTGACACACAATCTTTGGAGGATAATGGTGTTAAATGTTGATTCAACAGTAATGTAAGAGTCTTTATTGTCCAAGTATAAGAATAAAAGATCAACTGAAGTGGATATGCTTTTTGAGTTGACTTGTAATTACTTAGTGGCAGTATGCATTTTTAAAAAAAGGAACAATCTCTGCTTCTCATGCTTAATAAAAAAGCAAAAGCATAAACAGTCCAGGTTCCTCTGTATAAGAAATAAATGAAATAATACCATAGTGTATAAATATATACATAACTAACCTCAATTAGTAAAAGAAACAAATAAAGAAACAAAACAAAACAAAAAAAACTCAAACAAGCTAACGGCATGCATCAGGCATAAAACCTTAAAAACCTTGCAGGATATATGTGTTTAACATTTCAATACAAACATTGAATTCAAAGCACTGATGATAGCTAAAGGAAGTTACTGTAATACTAATATTAATACGATTATGAGATCATGAGATTATGCATATACAGTTTTTTTAAGAGGGCCATGCAGTAGATTTTTTTTTTAATTCAGTAAAGATATTGAATTTCAGTACATATATTGCATTTCAGTACAGACTTTGAATTTCAAATCAATTGGTGTAATACTAATAATAACATAATCAATAACACAGCATGCATCAGGCGTAAAACCTTAAAGATCTTGCAGGAAATATGTGTTTAACAGTTCATTACAAACATTGAATTCAAAGTACTAATGGTAGCTAAAAGAAGTTAGGATAAATACTAATATTAATACAATTGTGAAACCTACACACACACATTGCATTTCAATACAGACATTAAATTTCAAAACAATTGTTGTAATACTAATAATAACACAATCATTAACAATCTTTTTTTTGTTTGTTTGTTTGAGTTTTTTTGTTTGTTTGTTTTTTCCAAATTGAGTGCAGACAAATTTCAGCACAGAATTTCAGAACAATGATGTGTATATAAACATATGTACACTTTCTTTCTTTTTTTATAGTCCAAACAGGGGAACACTATATGACCTGTAAAATTGTGTTGATTTTTTTTTTTAATTCAGTACAGACATTGAATTTCAATACACTGATAGTAGCTAAAATAAGTTGATGTAATACTAACATTAAGACAATTATGATGAATATCTTTAACATATACATGGTCAATTAATGTTCCTGTCTCAGTTGTGCTACGTTTTACAATTTGGACAAATCTGTTCTCATGCATAATATTGTCAATAGTATGACTGACAAAGAGATTTTCATTAAATTCCCCTAAAATCATTTTACCTCCTTGAAATGTATTTACATGATTTATCAGTTCAACAAGCTTTTTACAAAATTCAGTAATATGATAGGAAGGTGGCCTGTACACAAGAGCTACAAGAGTATTGACGTGTTATGATGAATAACAGACATTCAATATTTAAACATGGTAAATCCATAATTCTGCAGTCAATTTGTTCTTTGTGATACATTCCAACACCACCATGTTGTTGTTTCCTAAACTGAGTAAACATTACAGTTGTCATTATTGTTTGTCATCATATGAGACACATCGTGGTTTACTATGGAATATGAACCCATTCAGATGAGCATTGTCTACAGTACTATTCGCAGTAAACCATGTCTCAGTTGCACAAATAATATCTGCTGTTACATATCGTTTATCTTGTCTAATATCTTCTGCATGAAGACTCAGTCCTTGTACATTTTGTAAAATTATTTTGCATGAACATTTGAAACATTTCTATTGCTGGTACAATAAAAGAAGGCATTTCTTTTATACAATTTTCAACAGTCTCTTGTGCAAATATTGCATTTTCTTTAAAATCTTCAATTATATGGCCTTCTAGACATTTTACAGGACTTAGTGCTATATATGCCTGTCCAGGAGCAAAAATCTTTTTAAGTGATACAACTGCTTTATCTACTGTTAAACCTTGCACCTTATGTCCAGTACACGCCCATGCTAACGTAAGAGGATGCTGACGTCTTACACCACCATTGTTAGTCACTGTCTCTTTCTCTGGGTCTATTGGAGTTGCATTTTGAATTTTAGGATATAAGCAAGGTAATGTAGTTCTTGCTGCTTTTCCAATTGTATCATCATCAAAAGTTACGTATATTCGTTTTGGAAAGTCATTATCATTGTCATAGCACAGTCTGGAGACGGTACCAAATGCTCCATTAACAAGTCCATCTGAAACATCAATATTTTTAAGAAGCATTACACGTGCATTTATTCCTAGAGACAATGATTTTACCAGTGAAGTTTTAAAAACTCTACTGTGGTGCCCAATTTTCAATTGTAATCGACCAGTTTTAGCTATTCTTTCAAAATCTTGAGCTTCAATGGTTACAGAATCAGGACATATTTTTTTCAGCATTTCTGAATTATGACAGTGAACTTCAATGTTGGTTGCATATATGTGAAGATCAGTACTGTCTTCACCTTCTCCAGTCTCACGCTAACCCTAACCCTTTTATTTATAAAATGCTGTACTGCATTGGGCTAAGCTCATTTGTTACTGGAATTGTAATACTCAAGTTATGTATGCAACTGATAATGTCTGTATATATGTGTATGTAAACAGAAATACAATTTTGATCTGTCATCAGCCTGTTGAGTTGACTTTGGCTCATCATTTATCAACCCTTAGGAATAGAGAGAACTGGGAGCTTTCAGATCCAACCTGAACTAACATTTTAGAACCCCGAACCCCAGGGGTCTGTACCGTGATGGTGGTTGAACAAATTACAAGATTAGTTTTTCGGATGACAAACCGCTCCAGTCTGGATTTGTTGGCACCATGATGCTGGTCATCAGCTTTTATTCTGAATTTATGGAGGGTGTGCACATGAATGTGTGACATTGTGACAAACAGCCAATCAAATGTGTTGCAACACATAAAGAGACTTGTAACGTAATTGTACATAGTCATTTTTAAAGCTTTACTTATTTATTCTACAGCTTATGTTAGACATGATCTGTATACTGTATATTATTAATTTATTATTATTTAATAATATGTTATTGACTCATTTAATATGCTTTATAATAGCTGTTCAACTAAAATTGCTTATGTGTAATGGATTAATAATAATGTAAGTCAAATAACAATTATATAAATCATAAAAAAGAACCAAATAATTATCATTAAAGCCAGACACTTTATTTCTTTTAGCTCTAGTGACCTTTAATTCAGCACCCTGGCAGAACAAAGATCCAGGTGTGGTTGTGGGGGTGTGGTTGGATCCACATACTGTATAAGTGGTGGAGATGAGTAGGGTTAGGTATGTGTAAGGTGGGAAGAGTTGAATGTAGAGTGACTGGAATACTTTTTACATCAGACATGTGTCACGCTTACATCAGATTGATCCAATTTGATCTCTAACCCAGAACATAGCCTGCTGTTGTGTGTAAATTGCCATGTTATTTGTATTCAGTGCATTTCATAGTAATATTATTAATCTATTATGCAACATACTTTTCAGTAATAACCCATAATTGATTACTAGTTTAAGAAGCTCTATTAAGCTCTATACTATTTCAAAATGTAATGACCATATCCATCTGATTAAAAACTCATCTCATAGGAATATCATAAGTCAAATGTGGAGACTGTCATCGACAAGTTCATAAGGGTCATCTTCAGGCTATCATCCATCCACATGGTTAATCACCAATACAAATACACAAGTATGATTTGATGTTGGTGCACGTTTTGCACGTCTCCTTAATCAGGCACTGCTAATTTAGGTCACCTGTTCATTACTAGAGACTTACAGACTTAAAATGGGTGTGCCGGACAAAGGAGACAATCAAAATGTACAGTGTTGTGGGTCTTCCAGGAATGTGGTTCAGAACCACTGATCTAGATCAGGGGTGGCAAACTCCTGGTCCTGAATAGCCACAGTCCTGCAGAGTTTAGCACCAACCCTAACAAAGAAAATCACCTGTTTGTACTTTCCTAGTAACTTCTCAGATCTTGATTAGCTTGTTTAGATGTTTGATTAGGGTTGAAACAAAAAAAAACTCTAGGGCTGTGGCCATATTTGGGACATATTTGAAAAGACCATGGTCTTTTGGTATGATTTTTACCACCACAGCAGCATTAACATAAATATATAAGCCATTTGTGTATCGTACTAGGTTTTTTTTTTTTTGTATGTATGGACCAAGTAGTCCTCATACTGTGGGATCATAAATCTGTTTACACAGTCAGAAACCAACAAACAAATAAAAAGCTTCATCTTATATATTGAGACTTCAATGTGTTTTCTAATACTAGACCTAAGATGGCTTGTGTCTGTGAAATCAGAAAATTAAATTAAATTAAAAGATTTTTGTATAGCTAAATCAAGTATACTATTGGAAATGTCTTGACCTGGAGTAACATATGGGAATATTATATTGTTCTTGCTTTGAAATGCTTTTGAAACTTCACCTTGGTGCATTTTTGAAGGCTTGTACTTCAGCAACAAAGAGGCTACTGGTATAGAGAGTTATCGACCTCAGCTGTCATGCAAACATAGACAACATCTGGGGCACTTGTAAATATGGTTAAAAATAATTTTAACCCATTTAACAACTATATAACTATATAGAGATGCGTTTACCATCCTCGTAAACCCCTCACTATACTCTCAACTCCATATTCACAACATCCAATTCTAAGAAAAACCCTATGTAAAAACTACAATTCCCTATAGCTACGCCATGCAACTTAATACAAATCAGCACTACAGTTGTAGTTCTTCTAGTCTGCATACTAGGGTTGTAAAATAGTGTCGTAAGATATATCTACTGAGTATATCAAATATCAAGTACAGCCAAATTATTAATTTCGCTGAATCTAGATTATATATTTTAATAAAAAGTAAATGTTTGTTTTAGAAAATTTAGCCAAAACAGTAATACAACGCGCAATCTCCGCCCACATCACAGTGCACTTCCGTAACCTTCAGCTACAAAAAACTGAAGAAAAAATATATTTAAAACACGTATTACAAGGGACATAATTAATTCGAATAAACACATCGTATTGTCGAGTGAGTTGTGTTTTTATTATTATTTATCTGGAGAAATACTGAAGATATCGTTAAAGCGGCCGTCTGTGAAGAAAATAATACTTCCGGGCGGATGTAATGCAAGCTGGTTTCAGTGAAAGCAGCATCATTCGCGACCACCATAGCAACGAACATCTGACATCATGAATTTCAACCCAATAATGCCTATGTAAAAACCCACTGTCTGCATGGTACACTGTCTGGCTGATTATCACTGTAAAATTATTTTAAAAGAAATTTAGTAAATTACTTTTTTATTGATTTTTCGTGTGTGCTGTGATTAACTGCAGGGGCAGTAGCTGAGAACTTGGCTATAACTTCTTGTGGGAAGACTGTATTGTGTCAATGCTCCTTTTTTTCTACAAACTTAGAAGACACTGTAGCAGTAACCTTCCTTTACAGATGGAAAACACTGAGGGCAAGCTATATTTTACAAACGTGTCCCCCCCACGCCTCCAAAAAACATACTGTACAGAAAACAGATGTAGTAATATGATTTGTGTTAACTGTATGCTTATAATACCAAGGCTAGCTATACCTTAAGAACTACTAGGTTTTAAAAGGTTACTTAGACAGCAGTTTCTATCCAAACAGTGTTTATTATTCAAAAGCCAATTTACAGGCACACATTTAATCCAGGATTTATGGTTTACATTGATAGTGCAGTTGACAGCTCAGGAAAACCAAACCAACTTGTATAACCAGAGAGATGAGACCCTTGAGCAAAGCAGTGCACCACCACTGGCTGCCCACTGCTCCGGGTGTGTGTTCACTACTCACTGCTGTGTGCGCACTTGGATTAGTGAAATGCAGAGAACAATTTCTGAGTATGGGACACCATAATTGGTCACGTCCTTCCCTTTCTTTCTGGGTGGAGGGCTGTTAAAAGGCAAACTGCACAATATAATGATTTGCCTTCTGGATGATGGATTAAAGCAGATTTTCTGGGCACCAAAATCAAAAATATGAAAGGCACAAGTGCAATATGTAGCTCTACAGTAAACCTGCAGTGTAATGAATTACATGGTGTACGCACCCTCCGGCTTTATCACAGCCTCAACACATCAAAATATTTCCTGTTTCTTTTCCATGACTACATTTATGAGGTCCTTCCGAACACCCAGCCCTACTGAACAAATAATGAAACAGATTTATTAACAACTATTTATTTACTAACATCATATGCATACTCAGTTCACAAACAAACTTTATTGTTGTCCACATGGCCCAGCTTAATGGCATCAACTTTTGTTTTATATTTGCACAAGTAATGTGACAACAGTATTTTTTAGCAGACCTTCCTTTATGACACAGTCATTCACTATGTTCTCCTGTGGTTCCCAAGATGGTGGCCATGTCTTTTGGCTGAAAAAAAAGCAAAATAAAACATAGAAATTATGTATTTAATTTCTAAAATATGTCAAATATAAGGATAAACTCTGATATTGTTTATAAACCCTGTTAGGATTTTATTTCTCAGAAAGAATAGGGTGAAAGCAGAAAACTGAAGAGACTTTATATTTATATCAAAATAATATTATTGTAACTTTGTAATTATGTTTTAAACTTCTATTTGTTACAAAAATTTTATCTCAGAAAAGAGCATAATTCTGCACAGCTACAATTTAGTTGTCATTTAATATTTATTACATTGTACTGTATTAAATCGTGAACCACACATTGTGTGATAAGCAGTACATCCCATTTTTACTGAATATAAAATTGCGATGACTGTAACTCCTTACCCTCAAACAAATAAAATGTAAAATTTAGCGCATCAGTTACTGCTTAGCACAATGTCACTAAAAACACCAGTACATGCAAGTTGTAGTTATGACAAAGCTTAATCTCAGGCAAAGATGGATGCCATATGCAGGAGATTAGTCCATCCTATTTAAGCAGCCTGCCTGACTTCCCAAAAAGAAAAGTAACACTGTTCCCGGTGCTTACTGCATGAACTGAAATAACACCTAATTCATGGTAAAACAGACAGGCTTCTTAATTACAGTAAACTGTCCATTGCCAGACAACTAATAAATTTGTTAAACAAGAAAGCTGACATTACCATGATGGACATGGGAGCCAATGGACCAGTACTTCTTTACAGCCCTTGGGAAGAGGATAAAAGACAAAGTCATACTTTTATTTCATAAATGTTTCATTTCATTCCACCTCCCAGCCTCTAAATAGTAGTCTTTATATAAATCACCAAAACATCAAAGGTTTGGTTTAATATTTACAGTGCTCTAACAGCAAATGATTTAACATGTTTATTAATATGTTTTCCTTTTCTGACAAGACTCCATTTCAACACTATTCTTTTGTAGTATAGTATCAATTTATGCACCACCAGTTGTATAGATTGTACAGAATGTTCTTTGTATATGTGCTAACCTTTCTTTCACGTTTCTTGGACACATATTGTACAGGAAAAATGTCCAATGTGCTGTGATATGGACAAGCTGTAAAGAAAAATGAAGATATTGTGTCAAGGCAATTAAAAGACATTTCCAACAGGTATTATGTTAAGAGGTATGCATTTATGTTCATATATTTCTAATTAGTCCTGTAATGTAATAAACTAGCAATAAGAAGATAGTACATTGCCAAAAAGCCATTAGATTACAGGCTCAAGATTACTGTTTTTTTTTTTTTTTTTTTAGATTGATTACTTATTATTAAGTTAAGTTTGAATTAAAAAGACATGTAGAATTTTTCCTACCATCATCTGTGTTTTGTATTCTTTTACTTCTTTTCTTTTTAGCTTAAATTTTGACAGCAGACTTCCTGTATAGAGAAACAAACAAACAAACAAAAAAGGGTGAATTTCAACAGAGGTGTGTGGAGTTTTCCTTGTGAGCCAGGTGAATACTTGCAAGTACACTTCAATGCAGTACAATCTTAACATTTTCTCTGATTACTTCACTATTGGGCGTTTCCACCTTGCATTATGGGACATTGGATGCCAAACTGCTGCCATACAATTAACTCCATGTTGTAAGAGAAAGTAAAAAAAGAGCAACTTGTGAAATACCATCTGACTTCTGAGTCTTGTGTGGTGTGCTAATCCTTTTTGGACAAGGACACTTTCTTTACCATTCTGTTGCTCATACATAGTCAAGATTGCCCTTATTGCTCTGAATCTTCTATTCTGTATTGGCACTTACCTGCTTGCTGCTACTACTTCCTTCTTTGCCTCAATCTCTCTTTTTTAACTTCCTCTGTCTGTTTTCTCTCCTTGTTGTCCTCCATTTCTTCTGTCTCCATCCCTCCCAGTTTTTTCTGTCCTTCAATTTCTCCTTTCTCCACTCTCTCACTCTCTACTCCTTCTTCCTGTGCCTCTATCTCCATTTCATGCATGTCCCCCCTCCCAGTCTCTTCTATTTCACTTTGCTGCCCCTGTCCTCTGTGGTCTTCTTCATCTACTTCTTCTTCTGCCTTATCTTCTTCCCCTGTCCTCTCTTGCTGCCCCACCTCCTCTCTTTTAGGATCACATGCTTTAAAAAATAACATAACAAAACAACAACAGTGACATTTAAGGTGCAGTTTATGGTTGAAAATTTGAGTAATCAAAGAAATATAAAAGGTTTAAGACAAAAAGTAGAACAGAATTACCCATCATCAGCAATATAGATTGTGTGGAAAAAAATTCAGAAACAGAGGATCAATTATAATAGAGGGTCATGAATATACTGATGTTGTGATGAGACCTACCTTCTAACAAACCTTCAAATAGGCACACTATCTTCTCCAGCACTGCATGCGCTACCATTGGCAGCTCAAAGGGGCACTGGAGCTGGGCTGTCCACTTTTTATTTTGTGGCCTGTACTTTCCCCACAACAGGAAAGGAAAGTACCCCAGGGCCTTCAGTTTCTCCACCTTAACATAGAAAAGCATTTACGCAAACGAGATATTTTCAAGGCAGGGTCACAAAGGCAAGAAAGACATTATTATCATTATTATACACATACAAACTGAGAGTAGGCAGTCCACTATCAACAGCACCCAATAATTTATACATAGTCTATTTCATGAAACCAGTGAACCAAATGAAAAACCTCTTGGTGTGAAGTTGCCTTGGATACCGGAGCTGAATAGATAAGGCAGTGCTAAATGCGGTGTATTGTTTTGATATTTGTACGTAGACTATGTTATTATTATCTGAAGTATTGCAGTTGGGTTGATGACATGACACATAACTGCCTGACATTCCCATCCATAGTTGACAGGAATCTGCAATGTTTGACTTAAAAAAAAAAAGAAAATCTTTACCAGCAGGGCACTCTTGTCAAAGATTTTTGACTGATTACGGGATTTTTTTTACTTTTTGTGCCCATTCCTTGGCCCTGGTTCGGAATGCTTTCATACGGGCCGTCTGCCTGGACTTCATGTCCAGCAGCTTCACACATTGAGTAAGGAAGAAAGACAGAGAGGGTGAGGGGGAAACAGTATGACAAAAAAAGGTCCTTAACTGTGGTCTAGTTGATCAAACATTGCTAAATTTCTAGCCCTCTATTAACAAGGGCCAAAAAATTACTTGAATAAATGAAAGCAATTAATTTAACAATGCACCGGCATGTTTAGTAATATTAAAAGACATGATGCTAGAAGCCAAGTTATCCATATTTTAATGGAAAATATTAATGTCCATTATCTGGCCACAGACATCACACCTTAAGTTGTCATTATTGCATGTGCTAGTGAAGATGTTTCCATTTTCTTAAATTTGGAAATTAAAATAAAGATAATGTCAATGAACTGAGTAACCACAGTTGGGAACCCTTGCAATAGACTGTCTGTAATAGACAGATTAAATGTCAAATGTGTAGCCTTGCAAAAGGATATAACTGAAAGAAACCAACATTCAAACATTCAGTAGAGACAGAACACAAGTAGTCCACACCCACACCCACACCAGGAGGTGGGGGGCTGGTTGGTTGGACAATCCAATGCTCTCCAATGACTTTGTATTTCAGATAGCTGCCTCCTTGTCATTTCTGATTTCTAACAAAATACACAACAATGCCTAAAAGCTGCTGTGTAACATGGTCTACAGTAAACAAGCTAAAAAAAACCCCACAGAACTAAATTTTTATAAGTTGTCAACCAATCAAAAAGGACACAAATGTACAGTGGAATGTGTAATATTTCTGATTAGGCCATTCATTTTGAATAATTTCTACAACAAAAGTAAGGTAAAGAAAAGAGGCACTGACAAAAACCAATACAATTTAGTTTCTCAATATATCTCCTCCTCTCTGGTTAACATTGGATGGTGAAATAATCCTTTGACATGGTTAAAAATAATGAATGTTTCTTGACGCCTATTAAAATTTCCTCTAGTGGGTGCAGTTCTCAGAGACACATTGATCTATAATTTTGTGTCCTAAAACGCTCGTTTTTGGGGGTTTGACTGCTCATAAAAACACAGTTCTGGGTTTTTTAACTTGTTTAACACTTTGTCACGTAGCAGCTTTAGGCATTATTGTGTATTTTGTTTTTCAGAAATGACAAGGAGGCAGCTTCCCGCAATACAAAGTCAATAGAGAGTGCTGTAGGTGTGCGGGGTTTTCAGATAATGGCGCATTATCTATATATCAACAGGTGCCTTTCTATCAGGGTTCCTTTCTTCAAACATTGCTTAATACATCTGAGATAATGTGAAAGACGCCAGATCTTCTAATCCTGATAAATGCTTTCTGGCTAATCTGGTTCTACAAACAAATTTGCATATTAGATTAAAATATCTGGATTAAGTTGTCTTGGAGTACTGCACGCTCTCGTGTTCCCTGAAAAGGTCAGATGTATCAATACTCGAAACTATGATCAGCAGTGCAGCGATTGGCTGGTGTCAAGACAGCAACGTAATGACATCATATCATTAAAAAAAGACACCGGATAAAAAAAAAACTTGTCAAATTTCTGGACTTTTATTAAGAAAAAAAAATTACATAAATGGTATAATAGACAAATGAATTGTTCACTGTTTTTATATAATTTTAAAGTTTTTTTAAAAACATGATTCCCAATTACTTATATTCACAATTTCTAGTATTTTGCTTTACATTTTTAATGTTGTAATTAACAATCTATTTAATTTTCTCTTTGAAACAGATTTGTTATGTGGCAGCATTAATTATGTTTCTTAAGGATCAAGATCATGTTATCTGCATCTCCTGCACTCAAGCCACTCCCTTAATATCTGTCAACAAATTAATGTAGGGTTTGGGGTTGATGTAAATTTGTGGTGTAACAAAAAAAACAAAAAAAACAACTCTTTCTGCCTTTTGTATGATGAACCTAATATCTCCACTGCAAACTCCTGTTTTATTGTCACTGTATTGGCAACAAATACTATTTAATGCCAGTAAAGTTTCAAATTTCAATTTGTGATTGCATTAGCATCGGCCGGCGACGTCATCAGCATCGCAGAGCACAACGTTTCTATCCTCAGGCCATCCGTTTCCTAAACCAGGACATGCCTTTCTAAGCCTGTTTCTCTTACATGCTGCTAATACATACCTCGTTGTTACAATAACTTATACTGTAAACGTCCATGTTATTATATGCTGCTAATACATACCTCATACTGTTACAATAACTTATACTGTCTGACTGTGATGTAAACCTCAGTTGTGATAATCACTTATACTGGTTGCCACATTTCATTGTCCATATCACTTGCTCTACTCTGCTACCTACAATGCTGCAGTTGCACTTGGCACTTTAAAAAATCATCATTGCACCTGTCTGTCCTAGC
>JAVGVS010001443.1:0-21000 GCA_032718565.1 Distichodus sexfasciatus
ATATATATGTATATATATGTATAATACTGAAAAAAATCCCAATATACAATATATATGGGAGCATGAAAAGTACGTGAATATCTATGATAAGGTAAATTTAGAAATGCTTTTGTTAAAAATGTGTGGTCTGGGTAAAAAAAATAGTGATTTTTCAGTGACTGATCTTTAAACATGTTTGTGTAAGTACCTCAGTAAAAAACACTTATTGATGCTGATTTGGCTGAAAAAAAAGCTTACACTTCATAAATTCTTAATCAGATTTTGTACAAATTGAATGAGGGCATTCTTAAATAAATGTAAAAGACTTAATAAAGGACTTAAAGACATAAATGCTGGAAATAAATTTGTCAATTATCAGTAATCAAACTGATGGTAAGGCATGAATTAAAAATAAATATGCTGGTTAAACATTAAATAAGTCATTTTTAGTGAACTGAAGTAACAGAAGGTTTTCAGTTTCCCTTATGAAACTGACTGAAAGAAAGTGAAAAGGAAAAGAATGCCTATTGTAGAAAGGAATATATCTTATATGAACTATTATAAATAATCTATAGATAATACTATCACTCCATATTTGATCTTTCATGAATTACAAAAAGTAAAATAATAGGCTAAAACAATCAGTTGAATTCAAATAAACATGCAACACTAACATTTGTTTGCCGTATGGTTAAACTGTGCTGTGCTTCTCTGTATATTTTGATAGCACTCGACTTTTTTCTCCTGCAAGTATTGCACAATAGAACATTCATGAAGAGTTGGTCTTACCTAAAATACAAATGCACAAATGCACACAAACAGAGTTACATAAATAATAAAGTAAGAAAATCACAGTATATATGTGGTAACTACACCAAAATAAATAGAAATCAATTGAAACTTACTTCAGTTAGGAGAAACAGTAGAACACAGAATGCTGTACAATGATGTGCTTCCATCCTATATATCAGCTTTTGAACTCCTACATTTACACTACACATAGTTTAGCTTTTTTGGCAATGCAACATCCTGTACTGTCTCACTCTGTCTGTGTCTCTCTTTCTGGACCACATCCGTGTGTCCATCATGATTCAGCACATGAGAAGTCGAAACACATCCCTGTTGGGTTTACCCACCCAACTTTTCATACATCTTTTACAAAAGTGAGTCCTTTCTTTCTTTATATTATATTTAAATCCTGTTTGATACATTGAACTCCAAACTACTTCTTATTTTCTATTGATTCTTAAATACAGTTTTGCACATGCAATGCATGTATATAATGGCAAAATGTTTTTTCTGTCTTTTTTAGATCCCAGAACAGTTGTACTTCTGCTTACTGTTTCTCCACGGATGCTAAATGAGACTTTTATGTCTCTGAATGCAGTAAACATGGATATTTAAAGCATGAGTGAACTTACACACATTGCACCCTGTCATAAAAAGTACACATCCCATGAGAAGTGTGCAGGATTTAGAGGAACATCTTTAAAGTGGAATCAAGATGTTTATATCCCAGAACCCAATTGTGGTTGATAGTTAGATCTTTAGAATTGCAAGTGATTTATGTATTTCCGTGGTGTTTCCATCTGTACTGGTCTTAACAGCCAGGCTGATGCATTTTTTTTAAAAGTCAAAGAAGGTGAATTTGGACTGACAAAGGGCATGTGTTTGTGTGCAGATCTTTTTCTTGTTCAACCTCATGTAATATTCAGGAGATGGAGGGAAAAACAGCATCTTAACCTACTTTTTAAATCCACTTTTAATGAAACAAGAACACACAAAGGAAAAAGTTTGTTCTTCTGACCAAACCTCTACCCCCACTCACTTGGTCCAACCCCATAATAGGTGACACTTACCTCCTCAACTAAATGCTAAATGGAACACTCTATGCTGTCCTTTTTAGTCCTGGGAACATTGGCACGGCAAGAAAAGCCTCTCATGGATCGAGTTCCACTAGTGGAATGCACTTTGGAGAGCAAACTTGACTTATGCTGAAAGCTTGTGTTGTGGTAAGGTAACTTTGTACTATGTACAGTACATGGTTTAATGAGCAGTTAATTATTCTTTCACTGAAAAGTAAAACATAAACATAGTAATGAATAATAATGAAATAATAATAATGAAAGTTTTGGCCTCGTAACAAAATTGAAATGTGAAATTATTTAGTAGAAAATAGTGGGTATGTAAGGACACTCAACACCAGGCAAAGAGGCATATCTTTTGACATGTTAAAGCAGATGTCATTTATCACTTGCAATAAAAGGTCAAACTGTTTGCAAAAACTTCCTCACCTACCCATCATATCATTGGGGAAGGGTTATTATAATGGATTTGAAATGGCCTCTTCTTTCAAAAGAAGGCAGCCTCCAGCATCCCTTCCTTGTATATAGTCCTTTAATCTCTGCTATTTTTTGTTAAAGAACTTTCCAATGAAATGTGTGTCTGTGGGGATTGAAAGCTCTTTACTGTTATAGAACTATGAGTAATTTTGTGGACTGTGACCACCTGCTACCGTTTTGGATGAAGAAGGAGGAGATAAAGTAGACTATATAACCAACGGTCCATCTGACCTTCCATGACAGTCAGTCACTGAGCTCTTAAGTGTCCCTTCCATTATTTTTTCTCTATTCATCTATCATATAGCTATGGCTACAAAAAAGGAGGATGGAAAGAATCCAGCTTCAGCATCCTCCATGGCTGATACACCCAAGTCAGATCCCAAAGCCGCCAGCCCTGGACCAGGACCTGCACCAGTTGCTGCAGCCCCAGGAGCTGCACCGACCCCGGCAGAAGCAGCTAAAGCTCCTCAATGGTCTGCAGCAGCACCAAAGCTGGCAGTCATGGTGAGGCTGTGAGCTGTTTTCATCAAATATAAATAATTAAATAAGAAAACTCATATATTCATAAAATAATGATCATAAATGGCGTTTTCCCCCAATCTCTCTCCCTCTCTCTCTCTCTCTCTCTCTCGCTAGTTTATTTTTTTGGTTTATCTAAATTAAAATTATGATGTAACTGAAAAAGCGTTTACTGTTTTAAGTGTATGATTATGTTTTTGAAATTCATGTGTTCAAGTGTTATCAATTGAAATGTGTAAAACTTAAGACCACATAATTTATGCAAATGTTTTGGAGCACATGACAAAAATTCAATATCACATGGAACCTATTACATGTTGACACACCATTCAATATTGAAAGTAATATATATTGTCTGAGCATGTACAATATGTAGCACTCCATTACTCTTGCATTCTTACCATGGATGAACAATAGTGCTGCCATTGTGCTGCCATCTCTTTTTGCGTGCTCATTGTTCTGAATTTAGTCTATGTGTTCCCAGGGGTAAAGAAGGGGTGATGTGGCATCCCACACAGCCTCTGGCACTGAGAGAATGTATGTGTCAGTGCTAGGCAGGGGGACAGTGGGGCAACAGCTGCCATGCTGTGACCTTCATGGGCAACACCAACATCTGCACTGTGGAGTACATTGTAGGAATTTGCAGGTTATGTCGTGGTGAAAGTAAAGGGCGAGAATGCATTTCTGGCAGGTGTTAGTATTGTATATCAGGGTAATTATGGGATGAGTGATGCTTTGGGTTTTTAGCTTGCCTGTCAGTAAACTCATTTTGGAAGTGGTTGCTTGTAACATGACTCTCCCATTACATTACAGGGTGATTTCAGTGCAGACCAAGTAGAAGGTAAACAAGCATTTTGAAATATATCCTGATCTTATGCAGCGAGAGTTGACACTACTATGTGGAAAATCATGAGTCAAATGAAATCTGATTATAGATGAATGTGTTACTGGCCCTATGCATGATCCAACTTTTCCTTTGTTGCATTTTATATCCATGCAGACTTCAAAGAGGCTTTCTCCCTGTTTGCCAAGACTGCTTCAGGGGAGATCACCTTTGGTCAGTGTGGGGATGTAATGAGGGCACTGGGCCAAAACCCTACCAATGCTGAGATCCTGAAGGCGCTGGGGATGCCCAAACCTGAGGGTAAGTCATGAATGGATGGATAGTAGGAAGGACAGCTGAGTGGAAGCATGGCTTGAGCCAGAGCTCTGGACCTAGAATAGAAAGCAAAGAATATGTATTTGCTTCACTTCAATTGCATAATTTGAGTCCATAATTGAATCCAGAGTGCAAATCAACTTTAGAAAGAAAGAAAGGTTAGAAAGTGCTATTGCTAATTGGTTTAGATGTGTGCCTTTATTATACAAGGCAGTGTCATTTAAGATTGTTTTTAATTAGTCAGGCTGCAATATTCTGTGTGCTTGAAATTAATTTGACCAGGTAGGCCCCCCAAAATGCCAGAGGCCCTGGGTGGAAGGATGGATAAATGGTTCAGTCTTATCATGAGTAATAGAGCTAATGAAGGTTTATTTCTGATATATGTGTTCAGGATTGCCAGTTAACATACCATAAAATACAAGAGAAAGTATGCAGAAAGACAAATGGTGAAAAAGAAATTAAATACTCACAAAATGTGTGTCTTGGGGATGCCTTAGATAAGTCTGAAATGGATGGCAGTGTGGATAGATAGATGGATAGTTGAAGTAGATGGTTCGAAGATTGGATGAAGGGTTGGGTTGAATACAGGATAGGTTATGCAAAATCTAAAGCACATTCAAAGAAATCATATATAACCAACAACAGAGACAAACTGACAGGTACTAAATTAAATTAAATTTGAACTGAAAGATTAATTTTGAGATGTGTGCTCAGGATTACATGTTAACATGAATACAAAATTCAACATAAAGTTTGCAAAGAAAGTTACTCAAGTACCATTCCAAAAAGGTAATTAATTTTAAATGTAGTGCTAAGAAATTACATGCAATATTCCATGCTTGCCCCAAAATTGCTGAGTAAAACATTTCTCATTTTTTGAATTACTAGTGAAGTGTTGGGATATGACACACATGCATGCCTGGGCTGTCAGCATCTTTCTGTGAGATCCTAAACAATGTCGTCTTGATAATCAGATTGTTTGGGAGCTTCTAAATCACATCCCCATTCCAACCTCAAAGAAGGGAACATGCCAGGGGCACTATTAGCATCAAAGTCTATAAAGGAATTCATTCAAAATTTATAAAGGAATTCATTGCATGCACATGGAAACAATAGGCACCTACTAAATATAGTATCTATTGTATGTGGGTCTTGCAGAAGATGGTGTTGCATTTTGTGGCACATTATATATACATTGCTAGGCAACAAAATGAGGCAAACAGAATTTATTGTTGTTTCTAAACAAATATGTGTATATTTTCTATACATTAAATGAGAAGCAAACTCCAGTCTTGGTACTAACCCTATGATTCAAGACAAAACTGTTGGATTGGATTGTTGGCAGTAACAAACAACAGACAGCAGTTGACTTAGTTATAGTCTTCACTAAAATTAATTTAAGTAATATTTTAAATAAGCAAGCACATTGCATTTTATTTAACAAAAATAAAATTTGAAAAAAAGAAAAATACTAAAATTCTTGTCCAGTGGTCTGTCTCTGTCAATATTGTGCCTTTTTTAGTTGCTTTGTAATCTCTCCAAAGTTTTCACTGATAAAATCAGTAATTGTGGACAAGTACCAACATAGCTATGTGTGCTTACAAATAACCCATATCCTAATTCTCTTTCCTTCTTCCTCCATATTGTGCATTTGCTGTGCAGAGATGGACTCCATGATGATTGACTTTGACACATTCCTGCCCATGTTCCAGCAAATCTCAAAGTGTGCAGAAAGGGGCACATATGAGGACTTTGTGGAGGGTCTGCGTGTGTTCGACAAGGCAATAGAACAGTCATGGGTGCTGAGCTCCGCCATGTGCTTGCCACACTTGGTATGTAACCCTTTGATTAGTGTACAGCATTTGAATAGTTGAGTAGTGTATTTGATCTCATTATGTACCTTTTTTTTACTCCTGGACATTAGGAACAAAAACTGTTGATGAAGCCTATTTTAGTTATGTGAGGTATACAATGATCTGTAAATAATCTTTACATGGTGCCCATATATCTCATGTATATCTCCTACACTTCATTAACCTTGCATTCTGTTCACTCACTGGACATTTTATTTAAAAAGACCAGCAACCCCATATGTAATAACATGTACTATAAATCACATTTATTTAACACTAATGTTCAAACCTTTGCACATAATTTTGTTCATCCTGTTACATCCATTATAATTCTAAGATGCGTTAAAATCTATTTCTAAGGTGAGAAACTAACTTTGGAAGAAGTGGAACAGGTGCTTGCAGGCCAGGAGGACACAAATGGATGCATCAACTATGAGGGTAAAATTATTCTGAGCTGTCGTTCTGATGCTTATATCCTGAAAAAGTGAGACTCAAACTGTGAGACTTTTTTCTCTATTATGTTTAAATATAGTATATATCGTACTTTAGACAAACTGAATGTAGCAAATCAACCAAATTCCTCATTTGTGTTCAATAGGGTTCAAATGTCACCTTTTGCTTTGCCCTGACACAGTCTTTCATTTTCTTTTACAGCTTTTGTAAAACACATTATGGCTGGATGAATGATTGAGGTAAATAAAACATAATAAAACTGTGATTTATTGCTCACTGCAATTGTTATCTGATTTTTATCTGGCACAATTTTTCTGACTGCCACTCCTCCTACCATGAAACTTCATTCCAACTCTGAAATGTGCAGTCCATTGCGGTGTGGGGTGCTTGTATACACATTTTTGGTACTTGAAAGCTTTCCTTTGCCTCTTTTTGCACGACAGTCAAAAGGCTACCACAGTCAGCACACATTTGATGAACATTCTGTTTTGCACTCTGTCTCTTGCTTTTATCATCCCTTGTTCCTTCTCCTTTCACTTCGATGCATTTTAATCAAATACAGTCTTCATACTCAACTATAAAACTTAAGCAATCACATTGGCATTTTCTTGCAGAAAGGCATCTCTAATTTAATTTGCTCTCTCAAACCTTACAAGCCCATGTATGACCTGGTGTTGCAAAGAAAGGGAAACTGTGGCAAGAAAAGGTGTTTTTATAACTCATTATCCAAAAGATTCTGCTCATGTTTAGTAAACTGCAAAATCTATTGTTTGTGTTACTGAATATGTTTTTTGTTTAACCAGGTCCAATTATGAAGCTTTTGAAATGGTTTGAACAGACATTTACGGTCAACTCTTTTCTGTATCCTGTAGAACCTGAGAAGACCATCAATGTGAATTTAGACAGTGCCCCTGCATCATTACCTGAGAAAGACATCCAGTGTGATGACCTTTTATGCCATCCATGGCAAAGCATTTAATTCAAGTCAGTTCTGGGTCAGCGCCAGCAGATGCTCTACATAACTCTCCCTTAATTGAATTGGTAAATGTTAAAACTTAGAATTAAAATGAATTTTGTTTTTCAGATGTTCTCATTAGTTTTTTTCTGACTCGGGTGCATAACAGTACTGTGCTAGTTACCAACAACTGTTGTATTAGATTTCTGTGAACTTCTGATGCAACATAATAAAAATGTGCTCCAGCTGTCATAAGATAAAAGTTTGGCTTTGCACATGTCAGTTCAGTGATGGGGTTTTAAGCTCCATATGCCTGGACCTTTAGCAAACAAAGGTGTTCCACTGGAACCACCTCTGGAGACCAATCCAAAAAAAACACTGTGCCAAATCAGTTAGACTAATTATAAAAAGTGCATTGATAATCTAGTGCTAACATGTGTACAATTAGCATTATCCACTGCCATCTGTCCTTTAGTATATAATTTCAAAACAGAAGTTTTGGAGAAGGAGTTCTTGTTGAATTCAAGGTATATGCATGCTGTCACGGGTATAATCAGCATGACACAAAGCAAGGTCTATTTGCAAGCCATTTTATTGAAAAAGCGGAACAGAACTGAAACAGGCACAAGGGCCACAAACAAATAAAACTCTTCTCTCTTCAAGAAACCATGTAGCACACTGACGCGGGGAGGGTAGTGGGAGGGTGGACAGAGACAACTGCAAAGAACCAAACTATTATAGGAAACAAACGAGGGGCTGGATCATTTAAACTAAGGGGAACCAATCAGAAAACAATTAGAAAACAAGCAGGATTAACCAATGAAGGGAGAACCAATAGAAACAGGGGGCTGGTTTGAAACAAACAAGAACCAGATGAGGATACTAACAAACCGTGATCAACCAATAGGTCACACTGGGAAGGTGGGACAAGGACAAGACTAGGGGTGTTGAAATTAATCTTATAATCGATGCATCGTGATGCAGACGCGGACGATTCTGCATCGATGCAGTGGCAGGACATAATCGATTATATCATAATTAAATTGTTTGGTGATTTTCTGGCGGCGACATATAATTCTAGTTAAAAAGTAGTTGCGGTAGTGACTGTGGCTGCCTGATGTGAGTCTCATCTCACTGACGGCACTCACCACATGCGCGGCAGCCGAGAATGGCGGAGGGAGTAAATTTCGCGTAATAATATAATATTGCGCGCAAACTGTATTTTTCCTCTCTCGAATGTCTTTTTTCCTCTCGAAGTGTTAAATGTCTTCACGCGCAAAGCAGATTACCGACGAGCGGCTTTTTTCTTCGAGTGAGATTTCTACGCGCAGTTTGAAAGGGGCGGGTTTTGGCAGTTTGGGGGCGGGGTTTTGGCAGCTTCTGCCTGTGAATCCTATTGGCCGATGGCTCCTGGTTTTGTGATTGACTGCACACTACAGACAGTTTTTGCAGAAAAACCAAAGATGACCGGCAGGTAGGTTAAACGCAAGTTATAGTTTATCGACCTTATAATTATAATTTAATAGTTAGGTCTTACAGATAAATAAGACCTAACTATTAAACTATTAATAAGCACGCAATCAATGGCTCCCCTTGCCCACTTGTCTGTCCTCAATTCAACATAAATACAGATGCAGTTACAGACTGCAGTGAGGCACATCATTGGGATGCTGAAGCAGGTGTTATAGCTCCATCATTACACACACACACACACACACACACACACCCCAAGACTGATGGCCCAGAATAATAGTATCTGCATAATCATCCATTACGTTTTGTGGTTTGTTGATCCTCTGATGATATGTAAGGTTGATATACTTATTATATTAGTTTTAATCCTTAAACAGCTTGCAGACGAGTGTCAGAATACTACACAGGTAAACTGCCAAAATGGTGACATACCATTGTAACATTTATGGTAGAGTTACAAAGGCCTTGGTTACTTTACCTTTTTCCAAATCTAACGTCTGTGTTTCTGTTGAATTGGGGACAGACAAGGGAGCTTACATCTCACTGCTTGTATTTGTATTTGAAAACAATATGAAGTAATGCATAATAAATGATGGGCTGCATCGAGATGCATCGCAATGCATCGAGATATCGAATCGAATCGAATCGCTGACCTGATAATCGTAATCGAATCGTGAGACCAGTGACAATTCACACCTCTAGACAAGACAGACAGGAAACACGAGACAGAACTGAAAACACCAAACTGACTAAATAGTGGCATCTGCTGGCCACTCGGCAGATTCGAGGAGGGCCTGTTGTGGCCAAAGTCCAGGGGGGCCATAACACATGCACATTAACTCTCACTTTGAAAAGCAGTTGCTAAGACTCCACAGAAAGCAGAATGCACAAAAAGCAGAATGCCACAGAAGAAAGAAAGAAAGAAAGAATTTTATTTATGATCACCCATTTTTTAAGTATTAGACAACCATTCAGTGTTCAGTAATTCACAAGTAATTAAACAACCACAATTAAAATGACAATTTCTGAATTCAATTTAAGAATGCAATTGGCAAATTGGGCTGTTCTCGGTTCTTGCGTCACGTCACGTCACGTCACTTCCTGCTTTTGCCGGTGCAAGTCGGCGTCTCTTGCCGGTGCAACTCGGAGTCTTTCACTCCTTTTTTTTTCTCTTTTATACTCAAATTGTATATATTCTGTCAATTTCTTACTACGAACTTTTTATATAAAAGGACTAACGACTGATTAGACACTGCTTGGTGTGTCATTTAATTTTTGTTAGCGAGGAACCGCCAAGCGTATAGGGCTTCCTCCGCCCAAAACGCACAGTGTCTTAACCTTAATTTTCTTTTTATACCTTTCCTTACGCTAAGCGATTTAAGTAATATAACTAGCGGATAAAACCTAAAATATAGTTTATCTCCAACCGCGGCGGGACTGAGACGCAAAAACCGACGGCAACTTCTCAGCGATCCTGCTCAACTAATAACAACGTAAGTGATATCTGTTCTTTTAAATAAGATGCCTAACGGTGATGATGTTTTCTGTAGTGAGTGTAGAATGTTTAGCCTTAGCTCCTCCGTCAGCAGTAATATGTTAAGTAGTGATAACTTTATCTGTAAAAGGTGTAAGATGGTAGAAGCTCTGACGGAGAAGATCATAGAACTAGAGGCTCGCCTCCAGACGTTAGCACAGTCGCCAGGTAGCCTTTTAGCTGCAGGTTCGCAGTCAGGGAGTCTGGAGGCTTCAGGTTCAGATTTAGAGCGTTCAGGCCCAAAAACTCCGGCATTAGGGTTCCCGCAGCAGAACCAATGGGTGGCGGTTCGGCGACATAGACGGAGAGCCCGAGCTTCGGCAAAGGCTACTCCCGAGCACCACTCTCCATCTATCAGCGTGTCGAACAGGTTTACCCCCCTCAGTAAAAACACCCGCTGAGACGCCTGTTGAAAGTGCTCTGGTGATAGGTGATTCTATTATACGGCACGTGAAAATAGCTAGACCCTTAGCGGCACCAGCAGTCGAGGTAAATTGTTTACCGGGAGCCAGAGACATCAGGGCCAATCTTAAGGTGCTGGCCAGTAATAGACGTAGATATTCCAAGATAGTCGTCCATGTCGGCACCAACGACGTCAAGCTCAGACAGTCTGAAGTAACCAAAAGTAATTTTAAAGAGGTGTGTGAGCTAGCCAAAACAATGTCGCAGGCAGTAATTCTCTCTGGCCCCCTCCCAGCTAGACGTAGCTCCGAGACCTACAGCAGGCTCTGGTCGCTGAACTGCTGGCTGTCAAAGTGGTGCTCTGAAAATAGCATAGGTTTTGTAGATAACTGGTCCACTTTCGAGGGAAAGGCTGGTCTTTTGAGCCGGGATGGTATCCACCCCTCGTGGGAGGGTGCTGCCCGTATTTCAATGAACATAGCAGCTAGCCTTTATGCAGGTTCAGGTGTAGGCGGCCATTGACAAACCGGAGCCAAGGCCAGGCCACAGGCAGAAAGGCTAAACCGACTGCCTGTGAGTTGCCTCGAGCCGCCACCTGGGTACCACTGTATTGACATTGTCTCTGTGCCCCGAACCAAAAATAGTTCACGTAAAATGCGAAAGGCGTCCTTTTCCAATCTAATTATTATTAAATTAGAGCAGCCAATGCAGAATATCTGTAGCACTAAGCTGAAAGTAGGACTACTAAATATTAGATCATTAACTACTAAGGCACTTATTATTAGTGAAATTATTTCATACCACGTCCTAAACGCGCTCTGTTTAACTGAGACATGGGTAAGACCCAACGAGTATTTAGCCTTAAATGATGTGACGCCTCCAGGATATAGTTATGAGCATAAACCCAGACTCAGTGGTAAAGGGGGAGGTGTTGCAACGATCTACGAAAGATCTCTTTCAATAACACAGAGGTCAGGACCTAAATTTACATTTAAATCATTCGAATTATTATTCCTTAGAATTGCAGACATATCTGCAAAACCTAACTCTTTGTCGCTCCCTCTCATTACGATTTACCGTCCACCAGGTCCTTATTCTGAATTCCTAACTGAATTTTCAGAATTTCTGTCAGACCTGGTTATTTCAACTGAAAGAGCAATAATTGTGGGGGACTTTAATATTCATGTAGATAATGAACAAGATCCTCTGGCAGCAGCTTTTACTAATTTACTAGATTCCATGGGCATTGTTCAAAATGTAACTGGGCCCACTCACAACTGCGGTCATACCCTTGATTTAATCCTATCGTTTGGTCTTAATGTAGATAATGTAACAGTACTGCCTCAGACGAGTATTATTTCTGACCACCATCTCATTACATTTGATTTTCACTTTAGTCAAAACACAAATACTACAACTCGCTTCTGCTCCAAGCGTACAATCACTTCAGATACAGCTAGTAACTTTATTGATAATCTCCCCGATCTGTCGTTCCTGACAGTGGAAATGTCTAATCTTGCTGAACTTGAGAGTAATACGGACTATCTAACTTCTACGCTTCGTTCCACCTTAGATAAAATTGCTCCGTTAAAAATTAAAAAGTTCAGAGAAAACAAAACATCCCCTTGGTATAATGACCACCTACGTAGCCTAAAACAAGGGACACGAAAACTAGAACGTAAGTGGCGGCAAACTAGATTAGTGGTCTTTGAACTAGCATGGAAAGACGCTATGGGAAGCTATAAAAAGGCTCTTAGAGCTGCGAAATCAGAATACCTATCATTGCTAATTGAAAATAACAAAAATAATCCTAGGTTTCTATTTAACATGGTATCCAAGCTGACTAATAGCCAGACCACTACTCAAACTGTACCAACATTGTTTTCTAGTGGCGAATTTATGAACTTTTTTGACCAAAAAATTTGTTCAATTAGACAGAATATTCTAAAATCTCAAGTAACTACAGTGGCTGGCATTGACAAGGCAAGTACTAATACTGCAGCCATCTTATTTGAATCATTTACTCCGGTTGACCAGTCAGATCTAACGTCTTTAATCCTTTCCTCAAATTCATCTACTTGCATGTTAGATCCTGTTCCAACAAGGCTACTCAAAGAGTTGATTCCAGTAGTGATTAAACCTCTACTAGCAATAGTTAACTCCTCTATTAGCATTGGTTATTTACCCAAATCTCTTAAATTAGCAGTGATTAAACCTTTGCTGAAGAAGCCCAACCTGGATCCCCTGGTAATGTTAAACTATAGACCAATATCTAATCTCCCATTTATCTCCAAAATAATAGAAAAAGTTGTTGCCAGTCAACTAACCTCGTTCTTGCAGGAAAACCATATTTATGAAATGTTTCAGTCTGGGTTTAGAGCCAACCACAACACAGAGACTGCTCTGCTGAAGGTAGTGAATGATCTTCTCTTATCTGCTGATCAGGGCTATGCCTCGCTCCTAGTGCTGCTTGATCTTAGTGCTGCTTTTGATACTGTTGATCATGCCATTCTCCTAGATAGACTTGAACATGTTGTTGGTATCAGGGGAGTGGCCCTCTCTTGGTTCAGATCCTACCTTTCAGACCGCTATCAGTATGTGAATGTAAATGGTGATTCCTCTGAGCACGTCAGGGTGAAATATGGAGTACCACAAGCATCAGTTTTAGGTCCCTTGCTGTTTTCGCTGTACATGCTACCTTTAGGCTCAGTCATTCGTAAGCATGGAATTAGTTTCCATTGTTTTGCAGACGATACACAGTTATATATATCGGCTAAACCAGAAGACAGACAGCAATTTCAGAAAATGGAAAAATGCTTATGTGACATAAAAAAGTGGATGTCGGACAACTTCCTCCAGCTAAATCTGGACAAGACTGAGATCCTTCTTACTGGCACTAACGCCACCAGAAGTCAGCTATCTGACATCACGGTCAGTCTTGATGGATTATCCATTGTACCAAGTAATGTTGCTAAAAACCTTGGTGTTACTTTAGACTCCAATCTTTCATTTGATGTACATGCTTCTAACATTAGTCACACCGCCTTCTTTCAACTCCGTAATATTGCTAAACTAAGAAACGTGCTATCCTTTCAAGATGCAGAGAAACTAGTTCATGCATTTATTACCTCAAGACTCGATTACTGTAATGTCCTATTCTCCGGTTGTCCAAATAGGTTGTTAAATAAACTCTAGCTAGTTCAGAATGCAGCAGCCAGAGTCCTCACTAAAACTAAAAAATATGATCATATCACCCCAATTCTATCCTCACTTCACTGGCTACCAGTAAAATTTCGTGTCGACTATAAAGTACTTCTCTTGACCTATAAAGCTCTAAATGGTCTTGCACCGCAGTATGTGAGAGACCTCATTTGCACTTACAATCCGGCGCGTACGCTTCGATCGCAAGACGCAGATCTTTTAGTAATACCTAGAATAAAAAACGTTACCGTGGGGGGAAGAGCATTTGCTCATAAAGCGCCACAATTGTGGAATAAACTACCCGTTATTGTTCGGAGCTCAGAAACAATCTCTGCTTTTAAGTCAAGGCTTAAGACTTACTTGTTTAGTCAGTCTTTTGGTTATTAAAATCCCTTTTTCTTAGTTAAAGGCGAGATCTGGGGGTTCATGGTCATTTGAGATTAAAGGTGAAAGGGGGGATTGGTGCTGTCATCCTACCACTCTGCTGATCGCTCAAGTTTGCAGACGGTGGTTTGGTGTGATGCCGAGACCCCTGGAAGCCCTCATGTCTGTGTTACCTTCCAGCTCTCCCTTCTTAGCTAGGCTGCCATAGCTACTCTAGCATTGCCGGAGGTTAGGTTAGGGCACTTAACTTTCTCCTCTCTCTTCTTCTTTTTCCGAGCTGTTCCCGAGCTGATCCCGGGATGGCGCTTGGCTGACCGAACCCTCACCGGGACTCTTTGGAGATGCCCCGAGCTGACACTGACCATCTCGACCCTACCAAGCTGATGCTGATCAACCGAACTCACCAGGAGTCCCGGGGACGTCCTGAGCTGACGCTTGACCTTGTCAACCCTCCCGAGCTGATCCTGACCCACTGAACCCGCACCAGGACTCCATGGGGACATCATCATGAAACCAACTGGGATTGGACCCTATGGACGTCTACTGACTTAGCAGCACAATACTGAACTAATTTCAGCTTAATGTTCCTCTCAAGGTTTCTTCCTATTAGAGGGAGTTTTTCCTTGCCACTGTCGCCTCAGGCTTGTTTGTTGGGGGGTTTAGGCCGGTTATATGTAAAGTGCTTTGTGACAATGACTGTTGTTAAGAGCGCTATATAAATAAATTTGAATTGAATTGAATTGAATTGAATTGTCAACTGAAGGCTTTATTGTCATCCCAGTTATATTCTGTACAAGTACACAGAGACGAGATGATGTAGCTCCAGTTTTAACAGTGCAAAGAACAAGCAACAAAGAACAAATAAGGCACATAGAATAAGCAATATATATCAACAGAATATAAAATAAACACTTTGAACTAGAAGTTGAATATAAAATATTAACTTGAAACTATAAGTAGAAAGAGAGACAATTAGGATGCGGTACTCAGCCTACAATTATGGTCTTGGAGTTGTCTTTTACACTTGTGACAGTTTCAATATGAAAAATTATATACAGTCTATTAAATAAAATCTTTTCAAGTCAAATCTAGTATGTGCAGATAGTGTAACAACAGTGGACAACTACAGTCTGTGCAATACTTTCAGTAATTTGTGCAGATACAATCAGTGAGAAAATGCGATCTGTGAAATGTACAGCCATGTTCAATAGTTGTGCAAATATGTAGCAGCAGTGCAAAATTCTGCAAATATTGTAGCAAATAATGTAGCAGCAGGCAAAGAAGAGGATTACAATGTCAATTGTCTGGCATTAAATGTAGCCCAGATAGCACCATGTTATTGTTTCAACGTTGAATTATGGTTAAATGCGTTGAATTATGGTCAGTGTTAAATTATCAACACTGGAACTGAATTGATTTTTAGTCAGATTTTCAATAATGAAATACCGATGGAGGCAAAACCTTGATTCAGTGTTTATATAGTGACTTTTTCAACATGGAAAATAAGACGCTGAATCAACATTGATATTACTGAAAACATTGAATCGATTTATGCTCAGGGATGATAAATCAACATTGATTTATGCAGGGTTCTTCAAAATTAAGTTAATTTGTGCTCAGTGGTGAAATCAATATTGATATGTCCAGTCTCCAGTTCCCAACGAAGGGGTGTGATGATCCAGGTGGTAGTGAGGACAGGTGTGGGGTCTGCCCGGGGGATGTCAGCCTTGTGTTGATGGGAGAGGGCGTCCGCTTTGGTGTTTTTGGATCCCGAGGAGTAAGATAGATGGAAATTAAACTGTTCGAAGAAGCGGACCCACTGCACCCACCGTGGGTTGAGCTGTTTGGTATTCTGGATGGTGATGAGGTTCCGATGATCCGTCCAGACCATAAATGGTTCACTGCCACCCTGGAGCCAGTGTCGCCATTCTTCTAAAGCCCACTTGATGGCCATCAACTCACGGTCTCCTACACTGTAACGTTGCTGAGTGCAATCAAACTTCTTGGAGAAAAAACTATAGGGGTGTAGTTTCTGGTCTGGACCTCATTGTGGGGGTGCTCCGGCCCACATCTGAGGTGCCCACATCCGAGGCATCCACATCCGAGGCATCCACTTCCACAACAAACGGCTTGGTGTAATCCGAGTGAAGAAGGATAGGTGCCGTGGTGAAGAGATGACAAAATTGATGAAAAGCATCAATGGCATTGGGGGTGAGAAGGAAGCCGTGAGGAGAGGGTCAAGTCAGGGTGGTTAGGGGAGTGGCAACTGTACTGAAGCCCTGGATGAAACGGCAATAGAAGTTGGCAAACCTTAGAAACCATTGGAGCTGCTTCAATGTCTTGGGTAGGGACCAATGACATACTGCCTCCCACTTCTAAGGGTCCATGGCCACACCCTGGGATGAGATGACAAAACCCAGGAATGTGGTCGAAAAGCGCATTTCTCCAATTTGCTGTACAGTTGGTGAGCGAGCAGTCTCTTGAGAACTGTCCTGACGCACTGGGTATGTTTTTCCAGGGTGCGTGAATGGATGAGAAAGTTGTTGAGGTGGACAAAGACCCAATGACCTAGCATTGTTTAGGCCGAAGGGCATAACCAGACTTTTGTAGTGACCAGTAGGGGTGATGAAGGCCGTCTTCCATTAATCGCCCTCCCAAATGTGCACCAAGTTGTAGGCGCTCCAGAGGTCCAACTTCGTGAAGGTGGCACCAGAGAGAGCGTCCAGGGTGGTGTTGGTAAGTGGAAGAGGATGCCAGTTTTTGGTGGTAATCTTGTTGAACCCCCAACAATCGACACAGGATCAGAGGCTGCCGTCTTTTTTCTTTACAAAGAAGATCCCCGCGGTGGCAGGCGAGGAGGAGGGCCTGATGATGCCTTGGCAGAGAGCATTGTTCACATACTCCTCCATCGCCTGCATCTCAGAGGTGGAGAGAGAGAAGAGTAGGCCATGGGGTGGCACCGCACCTGGCTGGAGGTCGATCGCCAGGTCGTAAGGGCGATGAGGTGGCAGCTTGATGGCTCTTTGCTTGCAGAAAACCTCCGACAGGTCGTGGTGTGGTGCAGGAATGGCCTCTAGGTTGACATTGGGGGCCTCAGATTTCCTAGAACATGTCCCAGCCAGCGGTTGTAAGCAGAGTTCTGAGCAGGTTGGCCCCCATTGCAGGATCCGGTTCTGGTGCCAGGAGATGAGGGGATCATGTTTCAGCAGCCAGGGGTACCCAAGGATGATAGGAGGTGACAAGATGGTGGTGAGGAGGAACCGGATCTGCTCTTGGTGCTGATCGATGGTGAGGAGGATGGGTTGGGTTTGGTTGGTGATAGGACTGGTGGAGAGGGGCCGACCATTTACCAAGGTGATCTGAACCAGCTGGGATGATGCCTCAAACTCCAACCCCAGTTGGTTTGCATACACAAGGTCAATGAAATTCCCTGCCATACCAGAATCAATGAAGGCAGAGCTTCTGGATGGCCAGGGTCTGAAATTCTACGGTGTAACAGCTCATGTACGACCCGCCCTGCCGCAGATGGTACAGCCTGGAGTCGGTCTCCACCACATTGTCTGGGTGGTTGAAGATAAGTTGAAGTTGGCGGGTGAATTCGGTGTAAGAATGTCCAATGTCTGAACTGGAATGAAGAACCGGTGGCCCACTCAGCTGCCTGCGCGGATAGCAGGGAAACAAGAAGTGTGATCTGCTGGTAATCCATGGAGTATCCGTTGGGTTGGAACTCAAATACAAGATCCAGGGAGGTTAGGAAAACATCACACTTCCCATCTATGCCATTCCATCTTTCAGGTAAGGAGATTTGAGGTTCAGGAAGGGGAAAACGGGCCACTGCGACTGGAACGCAGTGCTCCTCAGTCCGCTCCTGAACAGCTTCGTGGAGCGTGACCTCCTGCCACAGTTTTGCCACCTCACGGTACAATGCCGCTTGGTCTTGGTGGCTGCGGTGCAGAGATGTGACTTGACTACGAAGCTGCTCTATCAACACAGACTGGCTCGCAACCACGTCGCAGAGTGCAGCGAAGTCTGCTTGGTTAATCGCTTGGGACTCAGTCATTCTGTCAGATCTGGTTAGGATGTGGCAGGAATGCTAATCGTTAGCCTGTTAGCCCGTGTAGCATGATTGGTTAACCCAAACGTGGATGGAAGCACGAATAGGTAGGAGAGCCACATGGTTTGTTCTAAGAACTCTCTAACTAAATTGAGTTAGGATTCCTACCAGAATCCGCGTTCTATAGACACACACTCAATCAACGAGATAACCAAGTAACTGGAGTATTCACAGTTGAAGCTGATCGTCATCAGATATGGGCTGGGGACTCAATGACTGAGTGGTGAGCCGTGAGAAAAAGCCTCCTTATGTACTTCCTGATCGCGACCGACTACTTCCTGGTCCTTGTGCCGGTCACGTGATCAGAGTGCACGTGACAGATTTACACATTTGTCTTTCAGTGTGCAATAATTATAATATACTGTACTACTTACAATTTCACCGTGTTTGTATTAAGAATAATACTTTAATGTAGACGACATGCTGTCACGTTGCGGGGAAGGAGCGGATGCAAGTCGCAGGAAGGTTTTCTTTTTTCATGTTTATTGTGCAGAGTGGATGGAAGGGGATCAGGAGGGGTCAGGCAGATGAACAGGCACACAAGACAAAGACGCAGAGACAGGCTAACACATTGACTAAACAAAACCCTATGGCTACTTCGGAGATGGGAACAGGAACCAGACGGGGAACAGGGACGGAAGCCGCGGGGAACCCGGATCAGCACAGGGAACAGGAACAGGAACAACCACGGGGACTGGAACCAGAACTAGAGGCAGACAGGAATAGGGACAGACCAGGGAAACACCAAGCAATCTAACCTAACTCTAAACATAAATGAATTGCTAAGGCTAAAGCTAATGCTAATGGGGAAGGGTCAACAAAAAGTGGCTATGGCTAACGCTAACTATGCTAAAGCTAATGGTAATGTTAACGGCTAATGCTAACTGCTATGCTAATGGCTACTGCTAACTGCTATGCTAATGGCTAATGCTAATGGCTACTCTGACTACTAACAAACTAACAGACACTAACAAAGAGCACAGGAGCAGAGACAGGGGCATGGGCAGAGTCTCAGGGCTTGAACATGGGCTCTGTGGAGACATGGGTATTGTGAGGGCGCATGGACAAAGACTAGATCACATAACAGAACTTATATAGGGAAACCAACAATGAAACTAAACAAGACAATCAAGGGACAACCAATGAACACCCAAGAACTTAACAAAGGGGAGGATCTAACTCAACAAGCCAAATTACGAAGACTAACGAGACAAACATGCAACAGCTGTGAACCAGGAACCCGGGGAAACACTATGTACAGCCTCTCCGGGGCCAACTGGCCTGGGGGGGAACTGACACATGCGTTGTTTAATTCAGAGGTACCACAAGGAGTATGGTAGATGCGTTCTCACGCGTGCACAGTTCATTTGGCGGACTTCTGGTTTAAACTGTGCCGTGAGAAGAAGCAGCGTGTGAGGTCTACTTTTAAACAGGATAAATGCGTCATGAATGTTTTATGTCGTAAATGGATGTTTGTAGGTTTATATCGCTGCCCTATTTCAAAACTTGTTCTTTTGAAAAATTGTGTTTTTAACAATGAATTGCACTGAGGGCTTAGCAGTTGTAGTAGCTGCTAATGCTTCCTTCATGTGCCGATAAGTTCACGAGTTGAAATATCATTCAATGTTGATTTGCAGGCTCCGTCACGAATGGTGTGTGATTATTATTGTGTCCTGTAAGCTTTTGCTTATGTAGCCTACAGCATTTTCATTTATAATCTACCTACACCTAACATGTTTTACAACAATTTTATCCAGAGCAGCTATGGTCTGCTAGCGTGGTCCTATGCTGGCTGACGCAAATTGTGGTCCCCACCATTTTTCATTAAGCTCCACAGCTAAATCACTTGAACAGAACACATTTGTTCCAATTAGACAAGTATTATCTTCGGGGAAGCATGGCAAGGCTGTACTTATATAGTATTGTGCTGTACAATATAGACGTATTGAAAGAGATTGACTGTACTCATATTTAAACCCTGCTGATCATACACACATATAGTGTCCTCATGGGAATTGAAATGGGAGGCTGCAGGAGCAGACACAAGTCAGTGATTCTCAGCATGTGTAACACGCCCCTTTATCTAAAATTCCATCTAGACAGTTTTTATTGCCCTTTTATTCACTCGGGAAAATTGTTTCACACAGGATACAATGAATATGTGCTCATGACAGATGTCAGTTAAGTTTATGTATTTAAAAAAAATATATTAAACCATTATTCTGATTTTCATATTTAAAAAAACAACTAATGGATTAAGTCAAAGTCAATCAATTACCTTCATTGAACCTGTTCTACCAACCTTGCTTCTGTTCAAGGCTTTACTAATAACGTGCTTAATCTCTAGCCGTTCATTACAATTGTTTATTTAATGATATTGTGAGTAAGGGTAAATGGGGGTCATGCACAGGCTGTAAAGTAAACTACATTCAGTGCTCATAAGACATATTTTTCACAGACGTGCTTTTAGGTCTCTCGTCTAACATTTTTTGGAGGTGGTAATGTTGAAGGAACTGCGCGTTGAATGCTCCAAGCAGTCTTGACCAACAGGTTGGCTTGTGACTTTAATTGGGCAGAAAAAGGTCACAAGCAGTGCTTCAGGGTTACCAGGCTACAAACTTACTTATTTGGT
>JAVGVS010001444.1:0-20933 GCA_032718565.1 Distichodus sexfasciatus
TATACACCTGATTCAAGTTGCTGATTAGAGGAAACAGACTCAGCAAATGAGGACACCGTGGACTTGTGGACCATGTTCTTTTACGACCTCCAGGTTAGACTAAGATCATTAACTCCATAGGACAACAGATAAGAAAATTTACTGCAAAAATGTTTGGAATTTTGAAATAAGCATGGTAAAGTTCTAAAAGAACATTGACTTGAAAGTGAGCGTTTATTTGTCAGTGTGAACACAGCACAGCACACAGTGCACCACAACGAAATGTGACCTCTGCATTTAACCCCTCCGTGAAGGAGCAGTGGGCAGCTAACAAGCGCCCGGGGAGCAGTGCTTGGGGACGGTACCTTGCTCATGAGTACCTCAGCGGTAACTGTATCAGGATTTGAACCTGCGACCTTCGGATCACGGGGCGAACACCCTACCGTTACGCCACCAACTGCCCCTCAATGAATATGCAAACTGTAAAACAAATGAATCAGAAATAAAGGGGTCTCAGCTGTATTCTCTCTTTCTGGGAGAGAATGACATTTCCCTGCGCCGCGACTCGGAGCCGCGTCACAATAATGTGATGGCCGTGCGTCTGGAATAACATCAAGTAAACAGCTGTATTGTCAGTAGAACACTGGTTGCTATTTATCAGCTAAAATCTTAGTCGTGTCTGTAATAAAGGGGAAGATTTGACTGAACTAGAGTTTTACTAGAGTAATACCACGAGCGCCCGCATCGAGTCGCGACAAACCACACGCAGTGCATTTACATCGCCAAGATTGTCCACCTTTCGTGAGCTGCCAAGAGAAGGCAAGTGTGCGTTTGTTTTTCTCCTTGTGAAAGTGAAGACTGACGGTGCATCGACGAATCAGCTGTCGGACTGGGCCGGTGCTCAGCTTTTATCCAGGTACCAGAGTTGCTACCCTAATGTGCGGCTCCTGCATGTGGATAAATGCTAGGCCCCGCCGCGGTCTGACAGCTGACTCGCCGATGCACCGTCAATCTTCATCTTCATCTGAGTTTTCTGGACGGGCGGGGGAGTGCTCGCTCTGCTTGGAGAGGGCAGAGAAGCGAAACGCGAAAGTTCACGCGTCTGTTTAACACCAACGTGAGGATTTGTACTCGATACTCACGATAAAGTCATTTACTACGTCGCACGTGGAACAAGCCGCGATACGTCGAGTATATTTGATATATCGCCCGCCTCTAGTTGGCAGTTTGAATCGTGGATCAGTAAAGGTGCCACTGAGGTACTCATGAGCGAGGTACCGTCCCCTGCTCTTTAGGGGGTGCCCACTGCTTCTTCACGGACAGGTCAAACGCAGAGGTCACGTTTTGTCGTGGTGCACTATGTGCTGACAATGACGAGTAAAACTCACGTCATCAGAATAAGTGGTTCCAAGACCAAAACGCTGAGCAGACCAGGGAGCAGTGTTTGGAGCCCGTACCTTGCTAACAGACACTTGAGTGCTACCTTTACCGGTCCGGGAACCAGCCACGCTCCTTACACTCCCCAAGCTCCTGAAGGCTGTCCTTCAAGACAAGAACTGGACCCCCTTGAAATATGGTCTTTAACCTCTTGACCCGCTAAAAAACTTTTTGCCTTCTTGATGATTCAAAAGAAGTTTTATTGCGCAGACAAATGATCCCCCTTTGCAAATCCCAGCCTCACGCAGAGAATACCTTTAACAATAATCATCTTTAAAGCGATTTAATCCAGGCTTTCCGCTGGGCCAAGAATTGGACGAAAATTTGCATTCCATCGTGGATCGAAATGTCAAGTGAATGTGGTGATATTTCCATCTAACAGCGAGTCGCTGCTTTTTTTTCCCCCCCGTGCGCCGCAAGCTCAGCAGTCCTGGGAAACTACTGGTATTTGATTGTACCACACCCCTACCCACCCCGTTACGCTCTGCAAAAGAGCTACAGATTAGATTTCGGTGCAGAGACAAATTATCTACCTCCCGTTGGAGACTCTAGACGTTGAGCATCCAGCTGCTGTCTAAAAGCCTGCTTATCGGGGACTGCTGATCTGAATCCATTCTTCACGTGACGAGTTTGTGACGAGGTGGGCACAGTTGTGTAACGGACCACGGCTGATCCGGGATCCCACCCCACAGCTTGGCGGATACATTTTTGTAATTACGCGAGATGCATATTTACTGCCTTTGTTTTTTGGGGTGTTTTTTTTTTTTACAAATTATTTGGTCAATCTTGAACGATTCAATAATACAGGAAAACGTGGGTGTGTTCACGGAAATGGGGCATGTTAATGCGCTCAGCAGTGATAGTAACAGCTACTGGAAGAGCAGAACAACTTCTAAGAAAAAAAAAATCCCCGAGTTACATGTATGAGAGGATACTGACTTTGCTGTTAAAAAAAAAAAAAAGAAAAGAAAAAAGAGACCAGACAAAGTGTTATACAAAAACTTCAGACTACGAGGTTGTAGGTTCTTCTCTGGCACTGTCCTAAATCCAACACTGCTACCATTTGGCCCCTGTGCAAAAGCGTTAACCCCTTGAAGTTGCTCGAGGGAGGCTCCGTAATCAGTAGGGTGATTCATTTCAGTACCACTAAAAGTTTCGTGGGGCAGCCAAAGGGAGCAGCGCAAGCGTACGTTATGTCAGGACGTTGCCGGGACGTGTGCATCTCCCGCCTTGTGAGATGCCTCAAGGGCCTTCCAGACCGAGCACGGCTCGAGGAGCGGTGCAAGAACGGGCTCGAGTGCGGTGGAAACGCAGCGCAGCGTGCCGCTCGGCGGGACAACAACGTACTGACAGAAGACAGCTTTGAAAACCACACCCTCTTTTTTGCGCTGAACCCTGCTCATTAAAGCTTTTCAATGGTTTTAGGTCAATATACTGTTCAATTTGAACGGGGAATATGCCTAAGAAATCAGTTTTGAAAATTCGGCTTAAAAAGCAAAAGACACAGTTCCGTTTAGGAACCCGCGCTGTTGTGAGAGTACCGATTTGGCGCCGGTATCGAACGAAAACCAAAACAATACCCAATCCAAGCAATTAGGAGACGGAAGTCACTCTGGATAATCTCATAAATGCAAATTCTCACTCTTCGAAGACCAGTCTGTTCTGCTGAATGGCATGTTTACTGGAGTGACGGACTTAGACGGGCGTGTTCTCTTGTTTGGACAGTGTCGGAATTTTCACACAAGAGTTTATAAACCCTGCCACGTAAAAAAAAAAAAAAAACAAACCCAAAAACATAGAATTCTAATAAAATCTTCTACATTTCCAGTCTGCTGTGTGGTTTAGCAACAGCTGAAGATAGTGACTGCACGACCGTGGGTATTTTGATGTCTTAAGCAATAGGGATGTGCCAAAAAAAAAACCAAAACGATTCACAAATATTTCTCTGTCGATTCAAAATCAAATCATGCATTCCAAAAAATCTATTCATATTTTTCAACTAATGTTATGGCACTTTTTCCCTTCCGACACGAGTTGAGCTCGCCAGTCCTACAGATGGCGCAATGCCGATGTCTGCCCAGATAGACTTCCTCCGTGTGAGCGTGAAGGAAACGCAGTCAGTTTGCGCACATATGCATTACGTTTACTAAACTACACTTGATTCACTGTGATGTCGTTTTCCACAGTCAAATGGAAAAAATGAACTCAAAACAGCAACATGGAAACAAATTTGTCTCCGTAATGAATCATCACTCGATTACGAACGGTGAATCGCGAATCAGCTTTTATTTGAACTGTGAGCCCAAGAATTGGAATCAATCCGAATCGTGAGATTTCCTGAATCGTGGCGTCCTACTAAGCAAATAGTTAGAGCCATTTCCACCGTCTCTGAAAATTCCTCATGAACAATGTACAGAATGACTTTCTCAGCTGAAACGTCTGAGCATCACGACATACTGTTCAACATATTCAGATACTGATTAAACAAACATTTAGTCACGTTTGGTCAGAACTGGACAAAGCCCAGATTATGCCCTACATCTGTCAACTGGCAGACGTTTCTCGCTTCAATTGACACGGCAAAACCAGTCGCTTGTCGCAAATTTCCAAAACTGAGTTATGATGAAAGGGCATAAATCAAGCTTCAAAACGATACCTATATGGAATGAATCGGACGACATATGACTGTGATATCAAAATTCAAAGGAGTCGGGTTTCTCCTGTCACGCCAAGTGAGAAACGGAGAAATCTGCCTTTGAAGTTGACTATCGCCGTAGCACTCACAGACGCTTGGTGCGGTTGGTGCTACGTTTGTATTTACGGTAGCCTACGCTGCATTCACAGCCACACGGATAGCCTACCTGCGTTAGGTTAACTGAACTCGGGAGACGGAGATGGATTCCGGAGAAATATCTTCACGCTAGTCAACGAGTGGATTTAGCGTAAATATTGAAGTAGAGCGGTCAAAACAGAAACTTTTAACGTTCTGCTGGAATTGAATTCCTCACCTCAAGAAAGTCACGTTTTTAGGATGGAAAGGGGAAGTTTTTCAGTGAAATTGATTCACAACAGTACAGTATAGACCTTCCACTGTTTCAAAACACTAAAAACCAAAAATCCTAAATTTTACCCCACGCAACATAAACGCTCGTTTTTCTCGGAAACCTCCGTTGCGACAAGCGACTGGTTTTGCCGTGGAGGGTCACATACGTGTGCCCTTTCCTTTAGGCACGTCCCAAAAACGATCAGATGTGTTTCTCAGGACCGTGAGTTTTGCCCTAGTAGTGCAGTCTGAAAGAGCGAGACATCTTAAAGCTCACCCAATAGAGAAATCGGCGTTTTCGCCTCACCTGAGCGTTAAAGTTTGCCATAGTAGTCGTCTCGATGTCTTTCTTCCCGAGGATCTCCATTTTGACGGGCGAGCTGGGGAACTTTAACGAGAAGTACTCCAGGAAGTCAGGGAGGTAGGAAGCGGCTCCGTGGACGATGCCCATGACGTAGTGCGCCGCGCCGCTCTGGTCCTCGCAGAACGCCAGCGTCACAAACTCCTGCGCGAACCTACGCATCTCCTCGGGAGACAGGACGGAAAGCTCCCGGATGTAGGCGTGCAGCACCAGAGCGCCGCCGTTCGGCTGCTGCTCCACGTGGACGAATCGTCCGAATTCCAGACCGTCCAAGCCGGGCAGTCTGGAGTGCACCTGGGAAGCTTTCGCGGTGCCGGCGTCCCCGGCGTCCCCGGCGTCCCCGGCTGCGGAACTGGACTTGGGGCAGCAGTTCTTTTCCTGCTTGGCACTGATGGTTGTTGTGGAGAGGGAGTTTGCGTTGGAGAGGTTGCCGCCCTGATGGACCGGAAGAGGGGGTTTGAACTCCGCCTCCGATTTGGACAGCAGGCCGGCCAGGTCCGACCCCAGCAGGGCTGAGCACAGAGTCTGGCTGGACTTGCTGTACATTTTGGGTCGCTTGCGCTTCTCCCCCTCTTTGTGTTTCTTTTTCTTTTTCTTCTTGACCTTTTTCAGCAACAGCTCCTCCGAGTTGGCCTTCGGTTTCTCCGTGTCGCCTAGAAGAAACGAGAACAATATTTATTCACACCTTTCCCAGAGAGAAATCACTACTTGTATGTAATTACACTCTACGCGTAATGCAGCGATGTGAAGAGTTTTCGCTTCTGCAGTGCAGATCAAATCTTGGAAACGGAATCCAAGAAACTGGCCTACTTTCCGTTTCCTGGAGTGCAATGATTTTTCCGGGTTGCTATCTCTTCAACAATAGTGTGGGCCAAACGAGGAGGAGGAAAAAAAAAAAAGAAACTAAATTTATCCAGACCAAACAGCATACCTCTCAAAGGAAACTACAATGAAAAAACACTTTGAAGAGGCTCTGGAAACACGTGGACCGCTACAATGCATCTGAAATGAGAGCCGCAGTATCTTCCGCTGAGCAAAATTACGTGCTGCCCATAAGACTTAACACCGAGGCCAAGTCCACACGTACAAGGGTATTTCTGAAAACGGAGATTTTCCATTTTCGTGTTTTTTTTTTTTTTTTTTTTTATCACGTCCACACGAGCACGTTTTCAAAAATATCTCCGTCCACACGCAATCGCAAAAAAACGCTTTCAGAAGCATGCCGAGGCAGCGCCGTAGATGAAAACCTAACGTAGACACGGCGCATGCTGTGTCGTCGTACGAGTGCCGCGAAACGGTCCGTTTTTCAAAAGCTTCATTTTTCACGTCCACACCTAAACGCGGAAACAGAGCTTTCAAAAAGCTCCGTTTTCACTGACCCAAAACGCCGTTTACGTGTGGACGAAAGGCCGAAACGCATAGAAAAAGCGTTTCGCATCGTTTTCAGAGATACCCGTGTACGTGTGGACATGGCCTAAACTCTTCTTGCTGCTTAAAAACAGGTATTACTAAAACAGTCTTCTGTCTGCTATGTTAAATATCCATTAAAAAGTGTTTGGAAAATGTCTAGTCTGGAACGTGGGCTTATTCTACATGGACGGTGTGCGCACTGGGTCTGTATATTTGAATCTCTCAATTTTGAAAATTTGCGACAAGCAACTGGTTTTGCCGTGGAGGGTCACAAATCTGCCTTCGAAGTCGACTATCGACGTAGCACTCACAGACGCTTGGTGCGGTCGCGGCTACGTTTGTATTTACGCTAGCCTACGCTGCATTCACAGCCACACGGATAGCCTACCTGCGTTAGGTTAACTGAACTCAGGAGACGAAGATGGATTCCGGAGAAATACTAGTCAGGTGGCTTTACCGTAAATATTGAAGTAGAGCGGTCAAAACAGAAACTTTTAACATTCTGCTGGAATTCAATTCCTCACCTCAAGAAAGTCACGTTTTTAGGATGGAAAAAGGGAAGTTTTTCAGCGAAATTGATTCTAACAGTACATAGCATAGATCTTCCACTGTTCAAACACTAAAACCAAAAAATCCCAAATTTTACCCCGCGCAACATAAACGCTGGTTTTTCTCGGAAACCTCCGTTGCGACAAGCGACCGGTTTTGCCGTGGAGGTCTATGTTATCATTTAAATGTCGTCTCAACAACAAATTAAAGACAAAAAAGATTAAAGAATATATTAGTGAAAGAAGCCCGATGTTTTGACTTGAGTTCATGTAGACACGAGACTGAACAAAGCAAATACATTTATGAGGACACTGGAAGAAAACTATCAATATCTGGGCCACTTCGTCCAGCCCTAGTTGTCCGTTATACAATAAACAGTCCAAATGAGGGTGACGAGGAAAGCTCAGCCTGGCCTTGCGTGCTAAAGCTTAGCGGGACATAGGGTTCGATTTCCACACAACTGTGACTGATTGTCTCCCTACAGCAGCTGAGTGGAGCCTGATGCGCCTGCCAAGTGTCAACCTAAACCTTCTGCATGTGCTCCGAAAAAGGAGGGGCGTGAAAATCTTCATCAGATCCATACGGGAACTGTGATCTTGTCGGGACTGTAGGAAGCTCCGTGGTTTTTTTTTTTGGTTTTTTTTTGGTGGGGTTTTTTTTTTCCCCGAGCCACTTTTCCACCACACACAAATCCGCTGAGACACGCACAAAGACAGCGAGCGAATAAAAATACACAAATTGCCGTTCTGCAAACCAGAAGCGGAGCGCAGGACTCTAAAGCGCTCGGCAGAAAGGATCTGAGCAAAAGCAAACATCCAACGCCATAAACACGCAACGAGGATTTCAGCCAAGATGTGGCGACGTTTAATTAAAATGACATGAGATATCTCACATGATGCCGTAAAACAGTGAATGTTTTGGTGCGCCGAGTGTTTCACGCGGCCAAGTGTTTATTTCCTTCCTCTTTTACAACAAAACAGTTCGAAGCGCTGCAAGCCACACGCAATGCAAATGCACAAACACATACACGCGCGGTGACGTGGCCGTAGACGGCGTCTAATTTTAAAAGACGTTTATAGCATTTAGCTCTTATTTCCTAAGTACAGGGACAGTCTCCCTGGAGCTCAGGGGCCAACGGTGGGATATTTTTAACCTGTCTCGTGCTTAAATCCCCAACCTTAAGAGCACCGAACAAACTGAAAGTGTTGCACAGGTCGTTTTACTGAATAGACTGTATAGAACGTCTCATATTGAAACTGTTACTGACCTCACGCACATTCACCACATTCATTCATGCACTTTTTAGCGTCAAAGACAACTCCAAAACCATAATTGTAGGCCGAGTACCGCATTCTAACTGTCTCTCTTTCTTCTTCTAGTTTAAACGTTTACATCTTTATTCTACTCTAGCTTAAAAGTGTATATTTTATATTCTATTTATAGATTTTTATTCTATGTGCCTGATTTGTATGTTGTCCTTTGTTCCGTGCACTGTGAAAACTGGAGCCACGTCGTCTCGTCTCTTTGCGTACCTGTACAGTATATATAACGGAGATGACGATAAGGTTTACTTTGACTTTGACTTTGATAAATGTCATTTCGCAGGTGCGACGCTCAAGTTAATCGTTCGTTTGTTTTTAAGCTCGTTTCTTTATTCAGTACACGCCATAATTAAAATGGATATCGTGAACGGTATAATAGGGCTGCAACAAATGATTCTTTTCGGAATCGAATAATCTACTGATTATTTTAACGATTAATCGAGTAATCGGGTAATAAAAAAAACTAAACAAAAATGACAATACGTTTGTTATTAGGCTTATTGGAGTGTGAGTAGAAGGTAGTCATATACGCTTTATGTTGTTGTATTCAACTGAAAATGAAGAAACGTGAAGTTCAAGAGTCATTTCGAACCAATTTGGCCAATGAAATGAGCGCGTGCGTTTACATCGCCAAAAATGTCATTTATGCGTTTTTACGCATTTACTGCTGTTTTTGTGCACGGAATATCTCACAAATACGCTCACATACAGAGGGATCTATTGTCGTTTTGATCGCGCCACTGAAATTATTGTGCGTCATTAATGAGCGTCTGTGTGAAACACAAGCGGCGCATTCTGTAGCGAATACAATGACTTAAACGAAGCTTCGATTCTAGAAAATTTGCCTCGACCATTTCTTGCAATCGAATTATTCGAGTTACTCGAATAATCATTTCAGCTCTACGGTATAATGAAATGTGTATGTGAATAATGAACAAAAAATGGAGGTGAATAGTGATCTCTCTATCAAATCGGTCTAAAAATATTCAGCGGTTAGCTTTACAAGGTTGATTAATGTGTAAGTGGAATGTGTAAATGTTCTGTAGTCAACCTGTACGTCATAGTTTTAATAAAGAAAACTATTTTATAGGGATGCACGATAATATCAGAATCATATCGGAATCTTCTTCTTCTTGTTTTTTTCAAGTTGTCAGTATTGGACCGATGCTTAGATTTGACCGATATTTTATGACACGTTTATTGTACGTCAGAACGGTAGAGCTTGTCCCAGGCATGTCCAAAGTTCGAGGTGGCATTTTATACGGCCTGCGCCTTCTGTCTTAAAAATGTATGACGTTATTTTGTGTCAAAAGTCTGAGCAAGTAGTGGAACGTCCGCGAGTACAATCTCTCGTCATTTCGCCCTCAACTCTGTCTGCACGCGTGAAAATTGTCGTTAAATTGCTGCACTTAATAGTACGTAGGTAAGGCGATCATATCTTACTTTACTATGTAGTAGTACGCGTCTCAGGAAATAGCCGGGGTTGTAGCTTAACGGCTCTCTACGCACTAGGTAGTGCACATGGAGTGTCACACGCGCCCTACTTGACTTGGTACACTGAATAGGGTGAGAAGTGACTTTTTCTTCAAATGTGCACTGCGCTGGAAACGCTCCGCCCTTCGCTCCGCTCCGCTCTGCTTTCACGCTCGCTTGACTGGGCGCTGTGTTAGACGTGTCAGAACCATGGCGTTATTTTTGTGCCAAGATTCTGAGCGTGCAGCGGTACTTCGGGGAGCAAAATATCTTGTCTTTACACGCAATCAACTCTGCCTTCCTCATTTATCGGCATCGGCCCGTAATTCCCTTATTGTGCACCCTACTGTTCGACGTTATGACGTCAGATGTTTTGCCTTGAGTTCATGTAGAAACTAGACAGAAGAAAAAAAAAAAAAGTGTAAACTGTCAACACGGTATTTTATCGCCAGCCCTAGTTAACTGTTAGTCTCTCAGATCCCTCCACCATCACAGGTTGATGTGACCCCGGTTCACAAGAGTCAACAAAAAGCCGTCTGTCAAAAAGCAGCACCGCATATTTAACCCTCAAAATTAACCCAGGTAAAATGACCAGTTGCCGGCGCATTTGAATATTACTTAAAAGTCTCAAAAACAAAAGCGCTTCCATGGCAACCCTCAGGCCCGAGAGCCCTGGAGAGGTGAATGTTTGCATTACAGAGCCATAAGTGCTAATCCTGTCCTCTTTAGCACTCCTCCTCCTCCTCCTCCTCCTCCTCCCCCTCTACATCAGCCCCTTCCACAACTGGGGCAGCGAGGCAGACGCTTCCTTAAACAGCCACGGCTCACGAACAAGGGAGCACGTGAGCGCTGAGCACCGACTGACCTCTTACAGGATCCGAGAGGAGGCCGACGCTAAGCGCTAAAGCTTCTAGAGCCGTTTGGCGCGTTCATTTTGCGGTGGCTCTGGGCTGAAGCTGCTCTTTCGCACCAATCAGCTGGAAAGCAAACGGCGCAATGAGGACGGTGGCTCACCGTGCTGTCTGGCCTTTAGACGGCTCACGGGCAGACACCTACTCAGATTGATCTTGGTCAGTGTAATGGAGGGCATGTGTTGTGGATTAAGGCCGGTCAAAAATATAGCTTTATCTGTCACTCTCAGGTGGCCCAGTTGCCTGACAAGGAAAAAAAAAAAAAAACCCAAAACAAAACAAAACCCTCAAACAAGCCAATGTTCCGTCTGCCATAAAAGATGAAAAGCGCCCATGAACTGAAACGAGAGATAACGCTGCCCGTCACGCTGCACATTCCACCATTAAACAAACCTTCCGTCAACCTTGTAACAAGGCCATCAACCGTGGCATTTATTGTCCCAATGATGCTATTTTGGAGCTAAAACCCTCCCTAACAGCTGCTAAAAACTAAGGCAGTAAACGCTGTCAAAACAGCATCATGTGTATTGATTTTAGTCTGACATAAGACTGGCTGAGATGGAAAAAAACTTATCTGGAGATTTTTTTTTCCATATCAGCTGATATCGATATATATTACGACATAAGTCAAATCACTGTCAAACCAGTGATAAGAAGACATCATAACAATTTTATTTATTTTGTCAGAAGTTGAACATGAAGTCTGCTAGAAATGTTTTTTTAGCTTTATGTCATATAAAAGTGCTGAAACTGTGGACATAGCTACTGTAGACATAACAGTAGGAACACTGTCTGTTTTATTGCCGAGTTGCAGAGTTTTTACTATGCATTCTATGGCTTAACATTCTACCGCTACTTTATCCATTTGATAGCCATCAGAATATAGATTTATTTATTTGATAAATAAGTGTTCTATATTTCTTCTTTCCTATTGATTAAGCTATAACATTATTAAATTGGGAAAAAAAATCCAATCAACTGAAAATACTGACGTTTTGGGTCATTTTGAGCCAATTTGGCCTATAAAATGAGCTGCTTTCGGCTTTCCTGGAAGAGAACTACATTTCCCACAATCCCCCGCACGCCCCTCGGAGCTGCGTGACTATAAAGCATTAAGCGCAGTCCGGAATAAACGAAGGAAAGTCTCAGCAGAATGCTGTAGAACGCTGGTTATTTATCAGCTAAAATATGTGCTGTGTCTGTAATAAAGGGGACGTTTGGACTGGACTGGAGCATTTTCGCGATGGCGGAAAATGTCATTTACGCGTTTTTACGCATTTACTTCCGTTTTGCTGCACGGAATATCTCACAGATACTTTCATATACAGAGGGATCAGGTGTGGGCGTGATCGCGGCACTGAAAACGTTGTGCGTCGTTAATAAGCGTCCGTGTGAAACACAAGCGGCGCATGCTTTAGCGACTGAAATCAATTCAACGACGTATTTTTGTGTATTCGAACAATCGTTTCAGCTCTAGTATTACCGGTCTTTGTATGAACATGCTTTCGACGCAGTTTGCAGTTTGCAGTGTGCGCTACTCTGCTTCGTATTTGTATTAAGTAGCCAAAATATTTCCAAACTGCGGAATTCTTCGAACCCCTTTTTTTTTCTTCCTTCCAGCAATGTCCTCGTCCTTCGAGCCTTGCACAGTGTCCTTTGAGGTGTCTTTCTATAACGGTATTGCTTGTCGTCTTTTTTATCTATTTGATCTCGCTCGCTCTCCTGACATACTGTGGTGCACGGCTGCTGTAGCCCACAGCTGTAGCGCGTTACAAGCCACGCTTACTTAAGTGAGGTGAGCTGGAAATCTTTTGCAACCACACGAGTGGTTCGGCTGCTCTGTCCGTCAACCTGACTGACATGAGCGGTAACCACGCGATCGGTTTGGCGCAGCGCCGTTTTCATTATCGTTGGCTTCTCGCCAAATCAAAAGGTGGACTCGATGAGTAATATCGACTTTATATCAAGGAAAAGCTATTTTGTGATAATTATCTTTATCGTTTCATCGCCCAGCACTAGTCTGACGGCTCTAAAGCAAACTGAATCATTCTGAATTTGACATCGTCCATGTCTTGTTATATCACAACTACAAAAATACAAAGTACTAACTAAGAAATCTACTCTATAACTAGGGCTGTGCGATATGGCAAAAAAATCATCTTGCGGTACATTCTGAGCCCTAGGCGACAGACGGTATATATTGCGGTATATAATTAGATCTGTAAATTTCAATATAACTGTTACTTTAAGGTAACAGTTCTTTCCTTGTTTGTGTAAAACATTAGCTTATTGAGTTTTCTTCAGTTCTACAGCCATGTAAAAACATATTATTTAAATGTCTTAACTTTTTTTTAGACCAAAAAACGTAAAGAAATTCTACAAGGTGAAAGTGACCCAATGTCCTTATCATTTAACTTTCATTCAAATGTAATATATAAATGTAAATATTTTACATTCATGTTTTTACTTAGTTCTTAGCTTTTTTTATTTACTTTCTCAAATTTCTTACTTTTATTTACAATGACTTGCACAGTCTCACGAGGGAGCCAGGTGTTCATTTCAGCACATTATGCCTGTAGAACTAAGCATGTGGCAAATAGAGAATCTTTAATCATTTCTGCCATTAAATAAAAAGGACGTTTCTGGCCAAATCCGTCGATCGGACGTGGCGTGGCGAGCGGCAGACGGAGCGGTTCCTTTGTCGAAACATACGGGCCCAGGCCGGAAAAGTAATGGCGCATTCTTTGGCTTCTCTCATATTCAACAGCGTATATTCTGCAGATTATGTTTTTCTGCTCAGTATCCGAGACCCTAAATCCAAACCATGTCCAGATTATGGACGTTGCACCGGTCTTATTAACGAGCTGCTCTTCCGTACACTCTCTCTCCATTTTCCGAAAACAAACGCCTCGTGGTGTGGTTTTCGCTCATTTGACGCGACTTGATTACGTCGTTTTCGCGGGCGAGGAGCGGAAATTTCAGCGGTATGCCGGTATGATCAAAATCTGTATCGTTGGCCAAATTTATATCGCATACCTTTTATACCGTTTATACCGTCCACTCCTATCTATAACTGTAAAATATAGGGGTGCATCGAACCAACCTTTTTAGTTCCAAAACCAATGCCGTTACTTGGGCTGATCCGATACCAGCTTTTAATTAACGAGTTGTGCATTATGCTTAAGGAAATAGAGAATGTTTTCCAAACTAAAACCATGTCATAATTACAGGGACGTATGTATACACTAAATGATTTACTCTTAAAATAACGTCACAAAAATTATTTGTTTAAACACAGTTCTGTAATTTTGTGACGGTCCCTAATCCTGCGGCGCTGAAACCATCAGGAACACACAGACTGTGAGCGAGAGCTGGTGTTGCTGAGGAAATGAAACAGTATAATCACATGCTTCGCTTTTGGGGTTGTAGTGTGTTGCGTTGCTTGTTCTGCTCGTTGTCATATGTACGAATTAGCACGAACGTCAAACAACAAACCAGCTTTACCGCAGTGCCACTGCCGTGGTATAACGAACCGCGAGTGAAAAATGTGTAATTAAACTAAACAGATCGGCTCCACGGAACGAGCCAATGCCACCGATTCCCGATCCAGTTATCGGCGTGGTTGCGGACCGATCGGTCTGACGTCCCATCCACATATCAAATTGGTGTGCCCCTAGTAAAATACGATAAAAGCATTTTAAACAAACTTAAGACCTGCTTCACATGAACAGCAAATCCCAAAAGGCCCCGTTTCATCTTCTTAAAACCCTGACGCTTGAGCATTACACCCACTTTAGAAGGCTGTCAGCACGACTGTGTTTCTGGTGAACTGAAATGTAACACTTGCACATTTATGGTTACGAAGAGCAATCAACGAAAAAAATGAAACATTTAAAATATATAATATCTGGATAACATGTAGACGCCAAATTTGCAGAAGCAGAACCACGACTGTTTTAGTTCACGGAAAGCAGTCACATCAAAGCTCCTTCAGCAACAACACAACCCACAAACCCCAGCAGCTCTTAAGACACGATTATGTGGTAAGTGGGTGCTTTTGTTTATGGGAAAATGTTTTAAGAATAGAAAAAAAAAATCATTTGAAGTGTGTTCTGCAAGTCGGAGGGGATGAAGATGCTATTTCCCCCCCAGGAATGATCAGACCAGAAGATTATAGAGTCAACTCAGGACCTACTCTCCCTCCAGCACTACCACCACTGGGGCCCTGAGCATGACCTTTAACACCAAGTTGCTCCAGGTGAACTGTGTATGTTGGTGGCCTAGTGGTTGGATAGTCGCCTTGAGACCAAGAAGTTGTGGGTTTGAATCTGACCTCTGGCGTTACCAACATTGGGTCCCTGAGCAAGACCCTTAACCCTTCAGTTGCTCTCAGGGGAACGGTCCCTGAAATTAGGAAATGGAAGTCACTCTGGATAAGAGCGTCTGCTAAATGCTGTAAATGTATGTAATTAGGAGACGGAAGTCCGTCTGGATAAGCGCACCAGATCAAGGTCATAAATGTAAATATGGTAGCGGTGGGGGGAAAGACACAGTTAAGTCCGATTATTGCAGTGTGTACATACGTATGTGACCCTCCACGGCAAAACCACTCGCTTGTTGCACAATTGAGTTATTATGAAAGGGCATAAATCAAGCTTCAAAACGATACCTATGTAGAATGAACCGGACGACATATGACTGAGATATCAACATTCAAATGAGTCGGGTTTCTCCTGTCACGCCAAGTGAGAAACTGAGAAATCTGCCATTGAAGTTGACTATCGCCGTAGCACTCACAGACGCTTGGTGCGGTCGCAGCTACGTTTGTATTTACGCTAGCCTACGCTGCATTCACAGCCACACGGATAGCCTACCTGCGTTAGGTTAACTGAACTCGGGAGACGGAGATGGATTCCGGAGAAATATCTTCACGCTAGTCAACGAGTGGATTTACTGTAAATATTGAAGTAGAGCGGTCAAAACAGAAACTTTTAACATTCTGCTAGAATTGAATTCCTCACCTCAAGAAAGTCACATTTTTAGGATGGAAAGGGTAAGTTTTTCAGCGAAATTGATTCACAACAGTACAGTATAGATCTTCCACTGTTTCAAAACACTAAAAACTCCAAAATTTTACCCACACAACACAAAGCGCCCGTTTTCTCGGGAAACCTCGATTGGCGACAAACGACTTCGTTTTTGTTGGGTCACATATAAGCATGGATTTGTGTTCTTAGACTTTTACTGGCATGGGCCTCAGGTCAGGAAGCTGAGTAAAACCTCGTGTCTTTTCGCATTCAACTCTGCCTGCACAGGGCTTTTTTTTTTTTTTTAACTCACTAAACTGTGTTTGCCTGACTTAGTGAATGTGACACACCGCATAGGGCAGGAAGTGACTTTTTCTTAAAATGTTGAGCACTACGCTCAAAATCCACCGTCCTCGCTTTCACGCTCGCCTGACTTGGTTCTGTGTTAGCAATGTCAGAACTAAGGCGTTATTTCTGGACCAAATTTCTGAGTGCACAGTGGAACTTGGGCGAGCAAAATATCTTTGCAACTCTGCTTTCCTCATTTAGCGGTAGCCGCATCGGCCAATAACTTCCATATCGTGCGGCCCAAGTTGAAACATCAAACCAAATGAACTAAGCTGGTCAGTACGTCACACATCAAGCGTTTGGAACGTAAATGTCATAATAATAATAAGAAAGCCGATTTGGGCTCGGTTTGCACATTCAAAAGCAGACGTTATGTTAGGAGCTTCGCTCCATTTCAAACTGAAAAATAAAAAAAGCTACACAACAAAGAACAAACGCTACAAGGAAAGTCCAGATCTAGGTAGCTTTAAACTGTAGAAAAACGGATAAGAATCGCTCGGCCTCAGCATGCAGCGCAAAGCAAACAGTATGTCAAGAGAGAACGAGAGAAAGAGAGGGAGAGGCGGATGAGTCAGATATACCGAGACAAGAGGAAAGCCATCTGTTTTCACCTATCAGTGCCTCTGAAATGACGAACGCAGCCGTTGCCGTGCGTGAAAGCATGCCGCCTGCCAGAGAGATGGCCGTTCCCTCGGCCGCGGCGGCACGTCTCCCATTCCTATATTAGCTTTTAATCCAAAACCGTGTCCGACGCGAGCTTAACGACGGGAACATTGCACGTTTTCTGCCTCGCTGCTTTCAGATGTGCGGTCATGCGCGCGGAGAAAGAAACAAATCAATTTACACTTGAAGATGTAAAAATATTCTATAGTTTCACGGCAGAACAAAAACACCGACATGGTAATTGTAGATTTGTCAAAACAAATCAATGGAGAAGTACTGTTCGGATAAAGATGCATTGGAGTCCCTGGTCTGAGTAAAGCTGTGCCCTCACAACTCTGTGAGACGCTTTAAACCGATGCGGACAGAGAGATGAAGAAGGACTTGTCTTAAATTTAAGCTGTGATGCGTACAAAACCAGGGACCTATCTTGGGATATTTGTTTGCGCTCGTTTTAATATAACGACGAGGAAAAACGGCATAAAAATGCCATTTAGAGCTGAAACGATTATTTGAATAACTCAAATATTTCCATTACAAAAAATGCTCGAGGCAATTTTGTAGAATCGAAGCTTCGTTTCATTCTTTTCCCTCTCTAGAGCACGCTCCGCTTGTGTTTATCACTGACACACCGTTTTGAGCGGCGTGATCAAGACACGACCTGATCCCTCTGTACGTGAAAGTATTTGGGAGATATTCCGTGCACAAAAACACAAGTAAACGCATGAATGACATTATTTGCACTGTAAACACGTGCCGTTTGTGAGGGCGCATGTGAGCGTCATTACTGGCTAATCCGCCACAGTTCAGTCAAATCTTGCCCTTTATTACAGACTAAACTCATTTTAGCTGATAACTAACCACACAAACCAGCCTTCTACTCACAACACAGCCATTTATTGAGATTTTCAGCGCTTATTCGTGAACACGCGTCCATCGCTTCACTGTGACGCGACTCCGAGTGGCTTGTGGGAAATGCAGTTCTGCATGTGTGTATGTTCTATTATGATTACGACAGCCTTTAGTCGCACATACTGTGAATTCTGCATTTTTTTGGGACCATACGGGGAATTTTGACGAGACTCGAATGTATCCGTTTTTAAAAAATAGCTTAACATTCACCCGGAACCTTTAAATTTATTTACTGTGTGTATTTCATATGTTTCGTACGGAAGCCCGGAAATGCAAATTGGTTCAAAATGACCCAGAACTTCATAGTTCTTCATATTCAATTGATCAGATTTTTCTCCCAATTTTACAAGGTTAGAGAGTAATCAACAGCAAAGATGAAATATAGATAATGCTTTATTTGTTATCAAAAAAATATTATTCTACATTTTGATGGATAACAAAAGGATAGTGTTTCCACCTGGCACTAACCTTATTTTATTTCACACTACTAAGCCACACAATGCATAATAAAAACTCTGCAAGCCAATCAATCAGACACTGTTCTTACTATTTCTAGCACTTACGTCTACAGTTTCAGCACTTTCATACCACATAAAGCTAAAACAAGCAAACATTTCTACAGGCGCAGGCCAGTTTTCATCAGGGATGTGCTGATTTTAAGACTGTGTCAGCATTTACACATCAAACTATGACAAATCTGATTAGCGCAGGACGTCCTGAATACAACAACATAAGACATGTATGGCTAACTTCTACACACACTAGAATAAGCCTTAACACAAAGGTACAGAAAAACGCCTCAGTCTCAGTGAGATACGGGTTCATTTTGATTTTTTAAAAAAGGAACATCGAAGAATAAAGTCCAAAAGGTTGTAGATATTTAAAAACTTGTCTTTTATCTGTTAAAAAAAAAAAAGAATTTCCCCAAGTACTTGATTAATCGATCAAAATAAATCGAATACTCGATTACAAAAAGAATCGATAGCTGCAGCTCCAGATGCCATTACTGTTACTGGTCCAACGCAGATCATATGTGCCTTAACATCTCACAGCTATTAAGCTCTATTTGGAAAATTTGACTGATTGAATTTTTTTTTTTCTGGGAGTGCATTCGCGCAGAAAAAGCAAAATAAAAACGAAACTCCCTTACTAAGATTTTTTTTGAGTGCAACTTGATTGGAACTAGGGCTGGGCGATATATCGAGTTTTCAAAATATATCGATATATTTTCATACGAGATATAGGATTACACAATATCGTTTATATCGATATAGTTTATTTTGCGGTAAAAAGTCGCAAGCGCAAATGTGAAACTCGAGAGCACAAAATTAAGAGTCGAGTACGTGGTTGTGATAATACTGCGTGCAAACTATATTTTTCCTCCCTTGAAAGTCTTTTTTCCTCTCGATGTGTTAAATGGCCTTGCGCGCAAAGTAGATTACCGAAGATGACGGAGGAACAGCGGCAGGTAGGTTAAACGCAAGTTAGAGTTTATCGACCTTATAATAATAATAATAATTTAATAGTTAGGTCTTACACGTTTAATAAGCACGCAATCAATGGCTTCCCTTGCCCACGTGTCTGTCCCCAAACTGCCAAAACCCGCCCCCTTTCAAACCGCGCGTGAAAAAATCTCACTCGAGAAAAAAAGCCGCTCGTCGGTAATCTACTTTGCGCGCGAGAACATTTAACACACCGAGAGGAAAAAAAGTCATTTCGCGAGAGGAAAAATACAGCTTGCGCGCAATATTATCACAACCGCGCACTCGATTCTTAATTTTGTGCTCTCGAGTTTTACATTTGCGCTCGCGACTTTGAAATTTACGCCCGCGAATGTTTTGCACAAGCCATTTTGTGCGCTCTAGTTTTGGCATTGATGTGACGCCATACAGGTAGGCTATGTTTTGAAAAAATAACATCACTGCTGTAACGGAAAATAACAAATAAAATAAATTTCCCATCCCTTGCTGCCACTGGGGGGAAAAATCCCTACCGTCCCATGAACTCAACTGACTTTTTTTTTTCTTAGGCCCAAGCTTGTTATTTATTTTCTCAATATTTGACTTGTTATTTGAGAATTGTACAGGATACACAGCAGTTGAACAATTTTATTCACTCAGTTTTGTTGTTTGTACAGGTTTTTGTAAAAGAGGAAGCACTTTCACACTCGTTCTTTTTGCTCTGTATCTGTTATATTTACATTTTATTTTTTAATCAGAAAGCATTTTTATTCAATATATATTTTACTTTGTTTTTAATAAAAGTGCCCCTGTGACAGTTGGTACATGTGGCTTTGACCCAGAATTGGTTTTTGTTATGACTTCACCCAAAATAATATCAAGATATATATCGTATATCGCCATTTACCAAAAGATATCGAGATATAATTTTTGGTCCATATCGCCCAGCCCTAATTGGAACCCATGAACTTGATTAAATGGTGTTATACCAAACAGACTTGGTCATGGAAAATGGGAAGCTGGCTTTTTTTTTTTATACAAAGAGCAAATAATTTGTAACTTGGTGTTTGATTACACTTCAGTAACCTGACTTGGCAAAGCCATTCAATGTGACCACTGCCTACTGCCCATATCATCAAAATCATTCTTTGTGCAGTCCTAGTTTGATGCCTTTTTCAACAAGGTCTCACTTGTTGGATCTTTTCTGCACCGTAAAGCGACTCAGTCTATTGGCTTCATACCCGATCTCATATCCACACTAATTTATTAAAAATTTATTTGGCTTTACAAAATATTTGGTGGACATTTTTATCCTGATTCCTTAACTTCTTACACTCTGAGTTCAGCATTTAGTTGAGTCAAATTTATTTTCTAGAGCACTGACTTGACTAAAATGGAATTCTCTGCTGCTACAGAAGCACAGGGCCAACTTTCCTGCACTACTCTCTTTAACTTCAGAGCCTGAACATTTTCCATCAGGGTTATTAAATACATCCTGTCAGACAGGCACAGCTTCTCGACGGGCAAACACACGGGCTGAAGTCGCAGAGCTGATTTTCAAACGAAACGCAAGTGCATATTTGCATTACGAAAATATGCATAAACATGATTTATGGGACGACTTCACGAGCGCAAAAAGACGCCCAAAGTGAAGCCTATAGCTACGTTTTCGTTCCTAAATCATCCGACATCCGTAAAACGTGGCAAATGCAAATAGATTCGTCAACTTTGCGTGACAACACGCAATTCTAACACACTATGTGAAGCTCCTGGGAACAATTACGCCTGGAAAACCTGTGAAAAGGGAAAAATCACGGCAGCAAAGCAAGCACTGTTTTGACTCGAGACTCGGAGCTACACGTTCCATAGGCAACACTGTCGGATTTACAAAAGGGGCTTGGAAGGTTGTTCTGCAAGCGTTTTAGATGTGTTCCAGCGTTCTTTCTGCGTGACAAATTTTCAGTGCTCTTTGAGACGATACTACAGGAACTACGGGAGCAAGGCGGGGAACAACCCCGGGCAGGCGCCAACTCACCGCAGA
>JAVGVS010001445.1:0-20926 GCA_032718565.1 Distichodus sexfasciatus
TTGACTTTGACTTGACGAAGAAGAGAAGCGGATTTATCGTTTTAAGGTGGTCTGACACATTAACCTACTAACAAAGAACACAAAAAGTATACAAATAGTTCCTTCTTTGCTTATCGGAATGTTTGCAACCGTATTCCGCTACCACTTAATGTGTCAGACCACCTTAAAACGGTAAATCCGCTTCTCTTCTTTGTCCGTGATCTTACGCTGTGAACCCGTCTTTCAAAGCAGAGCGCCCTCTATGGTCACAGAATTTGACGGGTCACAGAATTCGGTACAACACCGTGACGGACGGGTGCAGAGCAGGCTGGGTTTTAGGCTGATCTGCAGAGAATATTGACGATAAAGTAGTACAGAAAGTAGCTAAGGCTTGTCAAAAATGTCGCTAGATTTGTCGCTAGGCGCTTTTTGTGAAAAAAGCCATTAAGGGGGTCTGAAAAGTCGTTAGAAATAGCGACAAAGTCACTAAGTTGGCAACACTGGTGGCTTTGTGAAGAACGGTAGCTGCGCAGTACAACGTCAAAATTTGGGCTCCATGTTAGTCTATGGGGGAAAAAACGGATGTGCACGTATCAAAAATGTGTATACAAGCAGCCCACACCGCTATAGACCACACCTTTCAGAGCTGGAGCTACGTTTCTAGAAAACAACCTGTAGAAGGAGTAGTGGTCAGAAAAGTATGGGGAATGCTCACCGCACTCACTTAACGATGTAAGACCGTACGGAGCTGCTGCTCACCTACACAGAGGACGTTGAAGCAGAAGCCCTGAGACACGGACTTGCTGACCAGCTGATCAGGCAGGCTGTCGAAACCCACATGACCTCCCAGTGTGAGGGTTCTCTTCTCCTCGGTCTGACAGAAAACAAAAGACAAAGAAGACACGTCTGTCACATTTAAAGAACGGTGAAACTTTTACAGACTGGAAAATACAATATTAGTAAAGAACTAAATATTTAGCAACATTATCAGATGAAACCGTTCATGTTTTCAAGTGAAATAAAGTGGGGTTTTTTGGTGGGACTGAATGGGTTTAGATAAGAATTTTATCATAATGGAGTTTTGTGCCTTATTTTCCATTATTTAAATTTTTTTAAAGACATTTTGTACCAACAGTATTCTGCAAACGTCATGAGCTACACTTCATATATCGCTTCCAATGAGCCAGATTTTCCTGCTTTTTTAATGAAGTCTAGACGAATAGTATTTATATATGTGCTTGCACTAATCACTGCATCTGTAACCTAATTTTCCTAGCACAATATAAAGAGATGAGGGGGGCTCAAGCCTTTTGAAAAAGTACTGTAGGTACAAAATGTTTTCAGTTAATAAAATAATGTAAAATTCTGAAACACAGAGCACAAAAATCAGTTCTCGATACAAATGCAATATATTTACATTAACTATGATAAATTTGTCTTATGACCTATTATTGTGCCTCTTTGCTGTGAAGTTCATTATCCTTGACTTTTCTCATTGCAAGATGATTGTAATAAACTTTAACTTGAGTCCAAAACGGTGCAGTTCCCAATGCATGAGGCTGTAACAATGGAATTGTCGAGCTGCAGAGAAAAAGTTGTTGCCTTGGTTAGATAATCTACATTTTCAGGAGGAGGAGGTGACTGATTTATTTTAAATCTTTAATTTCCTTTTGTCATTTACACACAAAAATATAAACCAGATCATCTATAAACTGGTCTGTTTTTCAGTCCTCTTAGCGCTGAGCCCATGCATGCAGCATGCACTATGTGTGTGTCTCAGGCCGATGAGTGTGTGTTGGTGCAGATTGAGATGCACGGCTCGTCGCAAGGATGAGAGCATCACCAGCAACAAGCAGCACGCTGAAAGATTCAGAGGCTTAGACACAAGGAACTGTTTCACATGGCACGTCCTGCTGCCCCATTCCCCTTAAAACACACACACACACACACACACACACAAAGGAAATAAAGGCCCCTTTATTTTCTCTTCACACTTACTCAACCTTTACTTTTAGAAATAAACATTTGTACCATTATGTTTCATTATCAAAATATTTCAAGCATGTTATCCATTCTATAAAAATATAACGTATATTATATAATGTAAATACACTTTAGAACATCGTTATATTTAGAGATGACTACTATTCATTATTAACAGATTATTGAGAGTTAAATCATAAGCCAGTCAATAGGCTGTTGTTGGCTGTGCAAAAATGCATTTGGAGTAAAGACAGAAACTGAAGGTTTGAGATGCGTAATGGACGCTCTAGGAAAACACTTTCTCTTTTTGCAATTGTGAAGAAAAACACGTCAAATACACAAGGACCCCAGTGCCAACTTGCAGTGAGGCTGCACTAATATTACAGGCATAATGGAGCAGAATATTTCTCACATTCCTTCTGGCCAAAAACCTGCTGTTATTTTGTTTCATGTCTATTAGGCACAGTCTGATAAAGCCGGTTTCATTGAATAAAACAGTATGATGCAAATTATAGGCAGAAAAAGTAAGTCATGTCTAATTACTTCACTGCCATATAGAAAGAAACATAGGCTCAAAGAAGCAGAACAACTAGAGAAAACTAAAATTAATTCTGAAGATATCATGTTAAATAAGCCGTAGCTGGGTAAGAAGAGAAATATAAAGCACTAAAACATCTTACAGTAAATAAAAGTGTTTGAGCACTTACAGGGTGCAGGTCTACATCAGGTGCTGCCATCATGCCATACACAGTACGGTCTCCAGTAAGAATGAATGTGTGTGCTTGTTCTGCAGCTGACAGTCTTCTTCTCCTTCTGGTTTCTCTTCTGTCTGTGGCTCTACTTTCCCAGTGTGACCACTTGATGGCCAAACCCCGCTTGAATTAAAATGCAGATCATGTCGTTTGAATGCATCCTACAAGTCCTTGGCATAGTCTCAAGACTATCTGCATCTGGGAGCCAAACATCCTGAAGAATATCTGAAAACTCCTCCAACAGGATAATGACCCAAAATACACAGATAAAAGTATTTTAGAACAGCTGGTTAAACAATACACTGAATGTCCCGCTATGAGTCCTGATCTTAATCATAACAAACTAAAGAAAGTAGAGCTGGTTGATACGGTCAGAAATATTATCAGCTCAAATCTTTTATATTGGTTGATCTAGATATTGTTTAAGACATTTATTCTCGTTTCAGTTTATTCTATTCAAGTTGCTAATTCACAGTAAGCAAATAAAGATGCTTATTATAGCTTTAAGATTTTTTTAATCCTTCAGTATCATCATCATTATCATCATCATCATCATCATCATCATACGTTGTTAATTGGCTCCACAACATGTGACTTAAGTCAACTTAACTCCAATAAATCCCCTAAAAATCCATAAAAAGGTGACCTAGACCCTCCTATAAACATAGCAAAACGTCTCTAATCAAGCTATTTTCATACTTTTTGGAAAACATCTTACTTTTCTCTTCAACAAAATGTACTGTGTATATGCATTTAGCATTATTTTATGTATTAAACATTTCATTTATGATATATTTGGCTTGTTATTGGTTATTTACACTTTTATACGCCTGCGGTTAAACAGTGGAGGTCTGAATAAAACGATTCAAAGTGCGGATTCAATATCCAATATAAAATTTTATTTTTTCCTTTATTATTTTACGGTTAGCAAGTCAAAACGAAGTCGAGGTATATGGTATGGTGGCCAGTAGAGCCTAATGGAATTCAAAATTATATATACATATACATGCTGACAACACCCAGTGGAAAAGGCTGGGTCTGTGGTTGTAGGTCCTACTAGGCCTAATTACACCACCAGGTGTCTCACTTCACTTTACCACACACATTTTGTATGAAAATAAAAAAGTTAAACTTTCTTTCCAGTTTGTTTCAGAAATGAGTTTTCCACTGCAAGAGAAGAGCTGGAACACGAACCAAACTGTCATCAGAGATCAGAGATGAGGGACAAGTTCATCTCCACCTTTCTGACAAACTGTCTCACTCTCGTAGCTGACAAACCTATCTTTGAAAAATAATCCCTTTAACCAAGGAGATCTCCCCAGGTATTAAGACTCCTTCATTAGCTTTGTTTCTCGTTTCTTCTGATTTGGACTAAAATGTATAGTTTTATGTTAATATTGATGTTTGTACAGAATTATTTTTTTATTGCTGTTGTCGAGTTTTATTTTATTGTTTTATTGAGTTGTTTATGTCTTTATATTAATAATAATAATGTTTTCTTGAACAGAAAATACATAAAATCTTTAAAACAAGGCCATTTGAACCTCCTCCTACACAATACTGATTACTGTAATTATTTATTGTTGTTTTTAATATTGTACAAAAAAAACCCCTTAAATTCAAGTCAAAACACGACATGCGACTATATGTTATGGACAAATTCAAACCTTATTAAAGAATAAGATAAGAAAAATAAAGGATTACAGGAAAGTATCAAATATCTAGGAACAATCAACCAGTCTGTACTGTTTTAATTGATTAAAATTATCCACAGTGTTTCCTTAAAAATGGTTAAAAATGCAGTTAGGAAAAAAAGAAGAGACACAATTTTCAACCATCCTTTATTTCATCCAGATCATCTACACATTACAACATCCCCATTAAATGTAAAAAAGAAAAATACTAGTTTTAAAAATACCTGAACCATCTCATTACTGTAAACTGCAATTATAGCAAATCGCATCTTACACTTTTATCCCTGTAGACAGACATGTATTGTAGTGAATCGGATCACAGTTGTCACTTACTGTGCAGTGGTTTTGTTCTATAATTTGCCTCCTTTTCAATATTGATCACATTGTGCAGAGATGGAGAGCAAACATCAACTCGGATGAAAGTAAAAGAGCGTGATAAATCCCTGTGTGCTTCTTAAACACGGAGTGTGATCAGCGCTTAAACCGAGCCGACATCAGTAAAGTTGAGCTATCCGAGTTCTGTCTACACCAAACGTGTGTGTGTGTGTATGTGTGTGTGTTGTGCTTCAGGGTGAAAACGTGATGCTACCGATTTCAGATTTTTGAGCGATCCCCAGAGATTCCATAATCGGATCGCATGTGTTGGTGCTGCCACTTCTTAATATAAAACAGTCCATTTGGCCCTGAGCTCTGGAATTAAGAGTGGATATAAAATTCCCCAAGTAAATTTAATATCGTGTTTTTAAAAAAATTAAATGCAACTTAGAACATATTTCGATCACCATGGGCAAAGCAATGCACAATTAAACCGTCGTCAGACCTTTGCACAAAAAAAATGAACAGAACCTAACTGTCGGGCTTACATTCGGCGACTGAGGGACTGTAACGACGGAACGAGCCTCCAACAGCAACAAACTACTCAGTGCACGAACTTGCTGAGCGTTACACATGAAATCGGAAACATATTCACACGTTTTCAATAACTGCAAGGCATAAAACCTTGTTTCAACGCTAAAATCTTGATACAGTGAGGAAAAAAAGAAAGAATTACAGCACCAACCGAATGGAACGTTCACGAAAAATGATCACCACTATTTAAAAAAAATCATTGACACTTACAGGCATAGATACAAAGCACAAAAACACAGATCACAACACTCTCAAAACAATGTCTCCAAAAGGGGAAAATATACAGCATCACACTAGCAGCAAACTCCACTGACTCCAATAATAAACGAGCACACTGGAAATACAGCAGTGTACGGTACTATACGGTACTATACGGTACCGTACCTGCCTGGGAGAAAAATCTTGGCTTCGTGTAAAAAGAGGAAAAGATCGGCGTCACATCATTAAGTGAAGGCGTATCGTTTTTCTCAGTTTTTCACTAAAACCAAACCCCAAAACATTTTAATATTCGCTGCCTAAACCAAATAATGTCTCCTTTTTTGTACGGAAGTCTATAGAGGACACTCTTTTTTCTTTTCGTTATGTCGAGATCACAATTTATTTTTCTTGTGATCTAGAGATTCTGAGTTTTTTCCCTAGTGATGTAAAAAATAATTAAATTTGTTATCTCAAGATCACCACTTATTTATCTCATGATCTCAAAATAATCACAAAGTAATTATCTCATGATCTCGAGAAAACAACTTATTTCGAGATCCGCAGTTTATTTTTCTTGTAATCTTGACATAACGCAAGCTGTTTTCTCGAAATTCTGTCTAATTTTCACCCACTTCTTTAACATGTCTAACGTCATTATCATCATGAATGACTGGTCTGATTTGACTTTTATTACCGAATGCCAAAAGTTGAAAGTTAAAGTGTCTTTAAAAAAAGACTTGTGATCCCGAGATAACGACTTTTATTTTGAAGAGATGACGAGAAAAATAAATCGTGCTTTTGAGTTAACGAGAAAAATTAATGTTCACATGTTTCTACTTCAGCTGACTTGCCATTTGTGCTCAAAAATTAATGGTCATGAAAAACAAAATGGAATGTGCTTTTCCTTTTTCACAATTTCTAATTTGAGGACAAAATGGCAAACGGAAAAACGGCTCGGAATTCGTCTTTTAGGGGTCCAAGCACGAAGTTTTATGTAACCCTCTTGTAGTTGTTCCATATTTTCTTTCATATTTAGAATATTTTCTTGAACCATAAGTCGCAGAAAGCTGAAGTAGGGTAAGTAGGTGTGGTGTGCATCTCGGCACAGGCCAAAAAGCGTAGTTATCCGCCTATAATGGTGTTATAGCAATAGAAGCAAAGAAAAACGTGTTTTGACCTCCAGGGGCATTAAAAATGCTACATAAATTTATACAGCCAAAAAACGTAGGTTTCACGAAGCTAACACTTGGTCAGTAAGTAGGAATAGCATTTAATGAAAAGCATTAAGGGGGCGCTAAAAATGCTACATAAAATTCTTCAGTCTGATTCACTGACTACTATCATCTGCTTTGTGGCGCTTTTTGCGGCTTCTGCTTGGACCCCGCACAAATATATTTTTATTTATGAACCAAATATTGAACAACAAAAATATTTTGGGGGTTTCGGTTTTAATGTGAAGAACTAATGAGCAAACGATACATAGATTTAACTGTTAAAATCTTTTACCATTTTCACCCCTTGTGGATCCATGTGTCTGGACTTGAGGCAACAAGTCACATTTTTACAACACTTTCCCAGTGTAAACACGACACCACTTGAAGACGCTAAAGTTCCTGAAAAATGAAGGAGAATGGATGGTAAAGGGGATCCGTTAGCACGCCCATGTTTTTCTCCACAACCCGCTATTAGCAACAGGAGCGTCTTCCAGCAGAGTTCCTCTTTTATACTGCTGCGGATTTTGTAATTTATTAGAGGTGCACGATTCAGAAAATCTCATGATTCAATTCGTTTCCGATTCTTGGGCTCACGATTCGATTCAAAATCGATTCATGATTTGATTCAAACTTGATTCAAGATTCATAAGCGATTCATGATCGCACAGATGAATTTATTCCCAGATTGCTGTTTTGAGTTACTTTCCCCCCCCATTTGACTGTGGCAGTTCAACAACAACAACAACAAAAAAATCACACTGAATCAAGTGTAGTTTACTAAATGTAATGCATAAGTACACATACTGACTATATTTCCTTCATGCTCGCGCGAGGGAGGCTCACATTGCGCCATCTATAGGACTGGCGAGCTGAACTCGTGTTGAGGAAAAAGTAAACTAGTGCCATTACGTTAGCTGAAAAATATGAATGGATTTTTTTTGGAATGCATGAATCAATTTTGAATCGCATCGATGCAATTCTTTTGCACATGCGCAGTAATTTTGGCACGAAAAGGAAAACGTCAGCAGTGAGCTATTAATGATCATCACTGGCTGTACTTTTCTCAGTGAACTTTGTCGCGCTGAATAAGGACATATGGAAATGAGATCTTACATAAGACACAGTGCTTTTTTTCTCCTACTAAACCGGTTTGTTCATGCATGGTTGACGAGCAGAATGGAAATACATCATAATACAGAAGAGCCTGAAAACAAAACACTGAAGAGGACCAACTGTCTTTTTTGGCTGATGCTCTGATGATTTATGCCCCGCCGTCGAAAAATGCTACCTTAAGGGTTTCCATTTCCGTTTGATATAATGGTATAACGCTCAGATTATCATTAAGGATGCACTGATCCAACTTTTTCACTTCCGATACTGATACCAATGCCGATGTCAAGTACCCATCTGATGCCAGTTTTTAATAAATTCTTTTTCTTTTAAAGCATATCAGTTCCAAATATCGGTTCTCGGCCTCGTTAACTTGCAATAATCAGTATCAATATCGGTGCTGGAAAACCAATATCGGGCGACCTCTATTGCAATCTACGTTTGTGTAAAGATAACGAAGGCTGAACGACATGATCTAATTTCTACACTGAGCCCCCACACCAGCGTGTACTGAATAAACAGCGCCAGGGTAGCGTGGATTTATGAATGTGGGAACACAAGTGCACATGCAGATCTGCTGGGTAGCACAATTCGATGGGTAGCATATTTTTCCGACAGAACAAACACCACCACCTCGGTTTCACCTCATCAGCTTGTCGTGTAACGGAGAGATAAACTCATTTGGCAACTCGACTCAATTGCACGCTTCTCGGAGAGAGGTCATGTGATCCTTCATTTAAAGAACGGTAGACTAAGCAGAATTTCCCATTGAAGCTCGAAAATCTTTTACCATCACATCATTTTCTGGAAAGCAAAGCATTTAGACCTGTAGAGATGAGTTTATATCTGCTTTTTCTCGATGGAGTAACTACACGTTCAATAGAAACCTCTGCTTAGTGAACCTTTAAAGTGATTTTTGGCAGTTTTGTGTCAAAAGCAGCCGTAGAAGACACACCAACACTGATCACTAATTACAGCAATGCAATAAAAACACTAACAGAAAGCATACGCTCTACCAGCTTTGTTCCTCAATAACGTGACTCCCAATGGCACAGGGGAATGGTTTGGTTTGGCAGCAAACACAATTATGGCGCAGACATTGGTAGCAAACGGTTGGCAATTAAGTTCTAAACTAATTTATTTAAGACTAGAATTGCTTAGGACTGCGTAAAAAGGCCTGTGTTTTCCCCACACGCTACTTTAACCAACACAATCGTAACCGCACCCAAATTAAAGCTGATGACGTTCTGCACTCCCGCCTCACAATCACCGCGTTGTTTGAAAACCAAGCTGGAGTACAGACTCAAAAAGTTGCTGTTTAACTACCTGTAGTCAACAGATGTTTGAAAGATGCTACAAAACAAACCTGATCGAATCTGTGCATCATTTGTTCTTTTGGTTTTTTTAATGTTAAAACCAAAACCTACGTTTTTCAACATCCGCTTTAAAAACCAAAATGAAAAGTTGCTGAAAAGAGCTGAGAGTCGTTTTCCAAGTTTGCACTCTGTTCAAAAACGGAAAACACAATCATATTGCATTTAGTTTTTTCTTTGAGTGCAACCCTTACAACAATTTTAGGCATCTTTTTATTAGGCTTTTAACTTTTTATTAGATTATTAGGCCAACAGATGTCATTTATGTTTGCCAACGTTGCCGCGACATTTTCGCTTTCACAAATTAGCTTTGTGGGAAACGTGTGCACCTGGCAAATTTGTCACCAAAAGTTCACTACAAAGTTTGCCATTACTGACAAATACATTTACCGCCAGTGGCGATTTGTCATTGGCAAACTTGTTGCAAACATTTCGTTTTTGTAAAGGCAACCCTGACAAACTATTTGGGGCAGGTTTTGCGGCAAACTTGACTTGAGTCTGGAAGAATATGTTGCCATTGTCAGTCACTAGTGGTAAACTTGCGGCAATGTTCTGGCAACAACGACAAATTGTCACTAGTAGAAAAGTATATTTGCCAGCGACTTGCCAAAACAGATTGCCAGTAACGGTAAACTTGTAGTGAACCTTTTTGTGACACATTTGCCAGGTACGTAAGTTTTCTACAAAGCGTACTAGAAGTGTAGTTTGCCACAAACTTACTCTACATGTGAAAATATCACCTTGCTGCAAATTCGCGGGAACATTGGCAACGGTTAACCGTTTACCAGACGCCTAGAATGTTTGTAAGGAAAGTGGACGTGACTGGAATGTTCGCATTATTTGTGGTCGATTAAATCATACAAACATATAAACTCATGAAAATGGGTAACTTGTGTGGAAGGGCCGTGATACACTTAACGCTACGTGATGCGTACGCAAGCGCTGTACTGACTGTACTTGCGCGCGTACTGTTTGCTACTCTTTAGGATTCCAGCAGGTGGCAGTGTGCACTATACACTATACGAGCGCCCGGTCTGCCGTTAAGTGACAGAAGAAGAGGAAGTAGTAGAAGGCGGCAGTGCGAGAAAATATCGGCCTGTTTTGCTGTGAAACGAGGGAAGAAAGACGTTGAAGATAAAAATGATTAGCATTCGGATGTTACAGATGTTCAAAAAAAGACGGTAAAAGCGTTCAGCTATGTTGATAGTAAACAACGACGCTGACGTCACGTACCAAAGCTCGAACACACTGCCACCCCGATGTTTGCTGGTACTGCAACTCGCGCACACGTTAATTTCTGAATACGTGCTCAGAGGGTGCGACAAAAGAACGCGTGGCAGCCATGATGCGTGCACATAAGCGTTCTGAGCGTTAAGTATATCCCGGTTCTAACGGTCACTTCTGGGTCATGCCATTTGCGTTGGATTAAAAACAAAAATGTAACGTGAGTGTGTTTTATTCCTTTTTTTAATCCCTTGTTCATTTGATCTTTTCACCTTTTAGAATTGAACATTCAACAAAAACCAGTTTTGTGGGTTTCGATTAGAATTTGAAAAACGAGTGAATAAACGATGCTCAGATTCCACCGAGTCCCTTCCTCGACGGAGCTTCCTTTTTCTAACGCTACAATCAATTTCTGACGTCTAAAAGCCAGTACCGTTTTCAATTCAGAAGCTAAAAGTAACGTCTTACAGAACTCCCGAGGTGGCACGTCCTTGAGATGAGACAAACAGAAAGGAAGCTTTGGCACACGGAGGGCGATGCAGAAGCAGGGTTATGGTTATGGCAGTGTAGGAGAACGAGGCCCACGTCCGGCTCATAGTCCTTTGTTGAAGTAAACTCTCTCCACGCCCGGGTGGCTCGCCCGAATCTTCTCCTGCAGCTCGGGCTCCAGGCGGCTGAGGGCCATGGAGCTGTGAACAGACGAGGCAACCGCAGTTTTCACAAAAATAATCACCAGTTCTTTTGTGCTCAGAATGTTTGTGATTTTTTAAAATTAAAATCAACTTTTTTTTTTTTTTTTGAGCTCTAAAGCCCCATCAACACGGCCGTTGGAATGTGGGATAAATGAACGAGCTCTGAACGTCCTACGCGTTTTTGTAGCTGCGCTTGATTGACGTCAGTGTGGCGTTACGTTGGCGCTGGTTTGACGCCGTTTAACGCCAACCTGCAGCCCAGTTTGCAGTTTGGTGTGTTCACCCGTGGGGGTAGTAATCAGCCTGTCCAAGGTGTTTACCTGCGTGCAACAGGTGGCACATGAAGCAGTCTTTGTGCTGCAGTTGGTTCTACATCACCCACTTTTTTTTAGCTTTTTAGCCTGAAGCCCACAAAAGTAATATTAAACGTCACGGGGCATATCTGATCCTCCAGGACGTCAACCGAACGCCATGTAGACGCAATAGCAATGTTTTCTTTGCATTCGTCTGGATTACGGCAGACATTTACGCCAAGAAAACGTTGTGTACAGTGCTTACTTGACGCCATCTGAACGTAGGTCACGAACGCCCGTGTGGACGCTCTGATTCGCTCCAATGAGCAGAAAAGCGGTCAGAGTTCAGTCCGGCTCACCTGACGCCAGACGTACGTGTGGACGGGGCCTAATGCCAAAAAAACTGAACGTCCAGAACTCTGCACAAGTCTTGAGCTGCCTCTTGATTATTGAATTAATTTAAAAAGCCAGGTGTGCGTTTTTTAAAGCAGCCTTGAAGAACAGTATCTACATGAATGACAACATCCACAAAATAACAACATATGTGACCCTCCACGGCAAAACCAGTCGCTTGTTGCAAATTTTCAAAATTGAGTTATGATGTTTTCATGAAAGGGCATAAATCAAGCTTCAAAACGATACCTATATGGAATGAATGGGACGACATATGACTGAGATATCAACATTCAAAGGAGTCGGGTTTCTCCTGTCACGCCAAGTGAGAAACGGAGAAATCTGCCGTCGAAGTTGACTATCGCCGTAGCACTCACAGACGCTTGGTGCGGTCGCGGCTACGTTTGCGTTTACGGTAGCCTACGCTGCATTCACAGCCACACGGATAGCCTACCTGCGTTAGGTTAACTGAACTCGGGAGACGGAGATGGATTCCGGAGAAATATCTTCACACTAGTCAACCAGTGGATTTACCGTAAATATTGAAGTAGAGCGGTCAAAACAGAAACTTTTAACATTCTGCTGGAATTGAATTCCTCACCTCAAGAAAGTCACGTTTTTAGGATGGAAAGGGTAAGTTTTTCAGCCAAATTTATTCACAACAGTACAGTATAGACCTTCCACTGTTTCAAAACACTAAAAACAAAAAATCCACAATTTTACCCCACGCAACATAAACGCTCGTTTTTCTCGGAAACCTCCGTTGCAACAAGCGACTGGTTTTGCCGTGGAGGGTCACAAATAAAGAAATGAACGGTGGTTAAAGACTCCTGCTACGTACTTACTGCTCGAATTTTTGTGGAATGATATATTAAATTTACCACTTCACGATTTCATGATTTCGACAGAGAATCACGTCAACTCTCAAGAAACCCACGAGAAATGTGTTGCCTTTGAGTAATAAACTTGTGAAAAATATAAACTAAAGATTTTTTAGTAGAGTTTCCCTTTCAAAACTGCTGCCCAACGTTTACAGTCCCTCCAGGATTTTTCGGGTCTTTTTGTGAGATTGTTGCAGCATTAAAATGCCCGATTTTGTGGCAGCTTTTCTAAAAAATTGCGATGCAAGTTGCGGTGTTTTTAGGACTTTTATTTTGCGGGAGCAACTCAAAGTGGTGGAAATTTTTGCAACTTCGTCTCCCTTTATAATGATTCTTTAACAATCAAAACGAAGGGAACTATCATGTTTATTAATCATTAAACATTTAGTTATTTTTGAAGATAAATCTGATGCATTTTTAATCACACACGTTTCCTGTGTTTTCTAAACCTAACAAGTGAGTGAGTTCACTGACATATGGCTCAACGTTTTGCGGGAAACGACAACGATTGGTCAAAAAAAAATTGGAAAAGTGGCGGTAATCGATCAAAATTGTAAGGTAGCCACGAATTCGTAGGGATTTGCTGAACTGTCGTTAATGGTTGCGATCGAAATACCGTAAAATCGTGGAGGGTCTGTTTTACGATGTAAATAATTTATACTTATAATTTATAGATTTTTATAGAGTTTTCTCACCTCTTTTGAGGGAACAGAGCACAGCACAGCGGAGTGGCGAACACCAAGCTAACAAGCAGAAAGACAGTTGTTTAGAAAGACTGCACGGAGGCGTTCAGGAGCGCTGTAATCAACAATCCATCACTGGCCACTCACCAGAATCCCACCAAGCTGACCTGAATGGGAGCGCTCATCCATGGGAACCTCTGAAAAGGAAAATCAACCCAGTAACCAAGGCGGCGCTGCGCTGGACGCTTCTTTTGTCAGCATTTAACGTACGCGCTGAGATGTGAACGGTCAGGCCTTTACTGAGCATGCTCAGACGGAAGCGCTCTGCTCTACTGCCATGCAAAGTTCCTCATAAATGAGCGACTGTAAGAGATTAGACAGTACCTTCAGGAACGCCTTCTTTTCCAACGAGTTCATTAAAAACGGCGGAATGGCTGAAAAACACAACAGTTTGGAGGCTCTTTAATATTTTTGCTGAAACTAATACAAAATGTATGTTATTAGCGTGGGCTTTTATGTATGACGGCGTATTAGGGCCATTGTATATAAAAAAATAAATAAAACGGGGGTTGGGGAGTAGGGTAAAATGACGAGAAAAAAGTCCGAAATTCTGAGATTAATGTCATATATTTGCGTGAAAAAACACGGATATTCTCTGATATTGTAAAGTCGTAAATTTGCGACAAAAAAAAAAATCAAAATTGACTCCTTCCGCCGAACAAACGTGATCTACCGTAGTACAGACGACGTGAAACACAACCTGCCGACTCTACACATCTCATTTCAACACGGGTGAACTCACCTGTGTCCTTCATGTGAAGCGTCCAGTGGCGAGGTTTCACACAGGCGTCGTGGTTCCGTGATTTCCTCCTTTTTTGTGACTTAAAAACCTCAGAGAATATCCGACATTTTCTCGCAAATTTGCGACTTTCTGATCTCAAAGAATATCGTAAACTTGTGGGGTTTTTTTCATATATTTATAGGGCTGAGTTCAAAAAAAAAATTGATTCACCGATCAATATCGATTCTCTTTCGAAAAATACGATATCGATTCAAAAATTCGCCGATAGATCTTTCCCTGCGGCTATGCACTACTTCTCGCGACCGCGCAAGGAGAGCTATAAAAACGTGAGACCGGCGAAACCCAAACCAAATAGAGCCATGGCTGAAGCTGCTCCGCTCAAATCACCGTCTGGCCTAAAGGCCGATGTTTGGCAACGCTTGGGTTTTAAAACAAGTTATTTTACAACCAAGCAAAACTAGTATTGATGCAAAGAAATCTCTAAATAAATCGAATCGAATCGAATCAAGAATTGAATCGGATCGTGACCTTGTGAATCGGAATCGAATCGATTCAGGAAATCAGCAGCGATACCCAGCCCTATATATTTACCACTTTAAACTCGGAGAATATCCGACTTTTTCTTCTTGTAAATTTACTACTTACATCTCAAGAGGATTTCGGAGTTTTCTTTCTCTCAGATTTACGACTTTACAATATCAGAGAAAATAGTTTTTTCTCGTAAATTTGTCTTTAATCTCGAAGATTTTGACTTTATTGTCGCAAATTTATGACTTTACAATGTCAGAGAATTCACGCGAGTTCACAAGAGTTTTTTCACGCAAATATATGACAATCTCAGAATTTCTGACTTTTTTTCCCTCATAATTTGACCCCCTCCCCAGCCCTGTTTTTTTTTAAAATATATATACAATGGCCCTAATACACTGTCGTATTTATGGAATTTTCCGGCACTATTTTTCTCAGTGGAAAACCGAGGAACTGGTGCCAAACTGCGACCAGGCATCTAACCAGCACCAGTGCAGTGGAAAAGAGAATTCAGTGTTTACGGTTAAGCCCTAGTTTAAAATAACCCCAACTCAACTCAAGAAATGACCTGTTGAATCAGGTCAGCAGGAGGATGGACGTTATATATGAAGAGTTCAGATGCAAACGCCGTTAAACGCTAAGCACCACTGTCCGCCTCGTCTGACAGAAGGATTCGCAGCCAAAATCCTCTAAACGCCACTTCCCGTTGGCAGCAAAAGCCTCAACGTTCCGAGAGCCAATCAGAACACGAGATGGAATCATGTGACTTCAAGTCTTTTCAGCATTTTCAGATTAGACCGATTTTGAAGTCGAAAGTGGAGCACGACGGCGTGGATGAGGGCGTCGTCATGATTTTCCGTGTTTCCAGTTGCATCTCAGGCGATTTAAGTGTCCGCGTGGAAGAGGTGGAGGACTTCGGGGTTCGTGCATCTGAACTCTTCATATAAAATGGGAGTTAAGGGCAGGAAATGAGACTGACCCATTCCAGGAGAGGCCATGAGGATTCTGGAGATGACCACCTGAGAGATGGCCTGCTGAGCCGCTTTGGTGGATTCTCCTAACCGGTTGTCGTTCTCGTCCGTTACCGGAATGCCGTGCTTCAGCTCCCTACGGTGGACGTTATTTGCAGAGTTTTTATTTTTACTTCATCAGACAAATAAATGAATAAATACAAAAATGTGCGGTTAAAGAGAAGACAGAGTGGACAAACACGGCCACTACGCTTTTAACAAGAATAATTAAAGAAAGATCATGTGGATGATTACAGCTGCAAACTTCACCTTTGCCTCATGAGTGGAATATTAATACAGTTAGCGGCGGCTACGGCAGCGAACGGCACGAAGCGTCCCAGCAGCGGGGAAACGTGCTGAGGAAGAGACACACACCGATTAGATTTTACGTGGAAATTTACACAGCAAATAACCCTGTTAACCCATTTATTTGAACCTCTCTTCAAACGGGACATCAGTGGTATCGTCCGATGTTTTACGTCAAGACCGTATCGCTCAGGTTCAGGACTGGTTTACTGGGAGCGAAGCGTTGGCCACATGTTTCACATAACGATTCAACTTAATTAAGGTGAATTAATGTGTCATTGTGAACACAGCACAACACACGATGGACGTAGGGGTGGGCGATATGGTCCAAAAATAATATGGCGATATTTTTACGTGACACACGATATATTACCTCTTTTTGGGAGAGAACTACATTTCCCACAATCCCCTACGCTGCGGCTCGGGGGCGCGTCAAAATAATGCGACTGACCTGGGTCCGGAATAATGTCGAGTAAACGCGGGTTGTTGTTTATCAGCTAAAATATGAGTTTTGTTTGTAAGGATTTGACTGAACTGGAGCGTTTTTCTGAGTAATGGCGTTCCATATCGCGAGCGCCCGCGTCGAGTCGCGCAAGCAACCACGCACAGCACGTTTACACCTTCCGTTTCTGCGAACACAATTACAGAACCAGCGCCGTTTTCCTTCGGAACTGAGTCGTTGGCTTCCATTCCCAATTAACGTCTCTGAAATGGTGCGATATGAAGCTCTCTCACTCTGCACGCTGGCTTTCCTCCGCTTCCAGAACAAAACAGGCTAAAAGGCACGCAAAAATCACACACATCAAGACAAGCTAACAGTTTATTTTGATTAACGGAACGGGTGTTGGTGGCCTAGGGGTAGAACCCACGACTCTTAGGTCCAAGAGGTTGTGGGTTTGAATCCGATCACTGGGTCCCTGAGCAAGACCCTTAACCCCAAGTTGCTCTCAGGGGATCTATCCCTGAAATTAGGAGATGTAAGTCGCTCTGGATACAAGCGTCTGCTAAACGCTGTAAATGTAAACAAGAGACAAGGAGGAGCGAAAAGACGCCACTAAGCAAAGAACTTAATAAAACATACGTAACCTGCAGCTGGTTTGCCCCAAAACACTAGAATAACAGGCTAGTAGCTGCCTATACTACATGTCCCTTAAAAACACACGAGGACTAGTGCCGCCCCAATCCCACAGCTGATTTGCCGATGCCACCGCCAATCTTCATTTTCACCGGAGTGTTCTGGATGAGCGGGACTGAGCTGTGAGCTTCGAGAGGGCAGAGAAACGAAATGTGAAAGTGACGTACATGCCGTCGTACATTAACACAAGGATTTGTACTCGACATTCACCCTATGTGACCCTCCACGGCAAAACCAGTCGCTTGTCGCAACGGAGGTTTCCCAGAAAAACGAGCGTTTATGTTGCGTGGGGTAAAATTTTGGATTTTTAGTTTTTAGTGTTTTGAAACAGTGGAAGGTCTATACTGTACTGTTGTGAATAAATTTGGCTGAAAAACTTACCCTTTCCATCCTAAAAACGTGACTTTCTTGAGGTGAGGAATTCAATTCCAGCAGAATGTTAAAAGTTTCTGTTTTGACCGCTCTACTTCAATATTTACGCTAAATCCACTGGTTGACTAGCGTGAAGATATTTCTCCGGAATCCATCTTCGTCTCCCGAGTTCAGTTAACCTAACGCAGGTAGGCTATCCGTGTGGCTGTGAATGCAGCGTAGGCTACCGTAAATGCAAACGTAGCCGCGACCGCACCAAGCGTCTGTGAGTGCTACGGCGATAGTCAACTTCAAAGGCAGATTTCTCCGTTTCTCACTTGGCGTGACAGGAGAAACCCGACTCCTTTGAATGTTGATATCTCAGTCATATGTCGTCCCATTCATTCCATATAGGTATCGTTTTGAAGCTTGATTTATGCCCTTTCATGAAAACATCATAACTTAATTTGGAAAATTTGCGACAGGCGACTGCTTTTGCCGTGCAGAGTCACATATAATCACTTACTACATCACACGTGGAACAAGCAGCGATACATCAAGTATATTGGATATATCACCCACGTACAGGGCACAAATGACATTCTCCGCGATGTAAATGTGGCGTGAGTAGACGCTGGCGATATGGAATGCCGTTACTCGCAAAAATGCTCCGGTTCAGTCAAATCTTTTCCATATTTTAGCTGATAAATAACAACAACCAGCGTTCTACCCACTTTACAGATATTTACTTGACACGGCTCACAGTTGCGGCACGGGGGATTGTGGAAAATACAGTTCTCTCCCCGAAAAAGAGAATATACTGAGAGATATATTGTGTATCGCGATATAGCTTAAAAACGTCACAACATATTTTTTAGGCCATATCTCCCCCAGTCCTACAGCGCAGCACAACTACATATGACCTCTGCATTTGACCCATCCGTGAAGGAGCAGTGGGCAGCGCCCGGGGAGCAGTGTTTAGGGACGGTACCTTGTCCCTCAGTGGTACCTCTTCCGATCACAGGGCAATCTGCCCCAATGATGTGGTCACACATTATAAACTCGTTGGCACCGATTCTGTGTAAAGGCTGTAACGCTTAAGCAGACAGTTACCTTGGCTAGAGCGTTGAGGCCCAGCGCGGTGGCCACTGCTCCGGTGGTGGCCGAAACGTACGCTGTTCCCAGCTGACTGAACACAAAAGCAGAAAAGCAATTAGGTGTCATCAGTAAAGCAGCGAGGGATCGGAGGGCAAAAGTGCAACAGAATGGATTTAGTGGAATATTGGCTCACTTGACTGTAATGGGGGCGTCCCCACTGCGGTTGGTGTAGTTGACTATTGCATTGAAGGACTGATTGATCCACTGCCAGAACAACACGGCCGGAGTCGTCCTGGTGTTGCAGGAAAAAACACGGCAAAACAGCGAACAGTATCGTTAGAGTTTACACGGTCAGAAGAAGTGCTATCGGTGCTATTATATGATTCTAGGGCTGGGCAGTCAAAAAGTCATCAAAAGTGACATTCAGAACCTCGAACTGAGATGCTGTTGCCTGCGTCGGTTATTTCAGTCATTTTTGAAACACTGTTAATGCTTTTCTTTTAAAAAATTTGTCAATACTTTGCCCAGCGTGTGACTTTTAAGAAAGTGAAACACTTCACCAAGTATGCAGCCCATGTCAAGAATATGTCATGGTGCCTGCATTTGAGATTGACAAAGAGATACGTGACGGTACACACGTATTACAGAACAACATTCTATACGTTTCCATAAATAGGGTATATGAATACGAGCTTCAAAAGACACGAAAACATAAAAAGCATTCTAGGGTACAAAATAATATAATAACTATAATCCTACAAAATCCCTGACTTTGTGCAAGTGTACCTATAAGAATTGATGCTGGTTTGAAGGCAAAAGGTAGTAACACCAAATATTGATTTGATTTAGATTTTTCTTTCGTTCGCTCACTTTGCATTTTGTAAACTGATAAAAATAAACAATCATTATTTATATTTCTGAAAGCATTCTTTGTTTACAGCATTTTTTCACACCTGCCTAAAACTTTTGCACAGTACTGTATATTTACGACTTTCCCCGATCCTGTGGTTATTCACAAAGAACTCCTTTATTTGGATCTTGTTTGCAGTTCCACCCACAAGCACCAGACGCCGCTAAAATCTCAGTTCACAGACACACACAAAATGGGTTAAATCTTAGGCCATGTCGACACGTACACGGGTATTTCTGAGAACTGCGGTTTTTCTATGCGTTGTAGCCTTTCGTCCACATGTAAACAGCATTTCGGGTCAGTCACAACGGAGGTTTTTGAAAACTCTGGCCAAAGTGGCAATTTTCGAAAACTCCGTTTCTGCGTTTAGGTGTGGACAAGAAAAACAGACCGTTTCGCGTCGCAGCATGCGCCGTGTCTACATTAGGTTTTAATTTACAATGCAAGGTATGCTTTTAACAGCGTTTTTTGCCATTGCGTGTGGACAGAGATATTTTTGAAAACGTGCTCGTGTGGACGCAATTTGTAAAAAAATGAAAACGGAAAATCTCCGTTTTTAGAAATACCCGTGTACGTGAGGACATGGCCCTAATTAACTGGTTCCTCTCCGGATACTCTGATATAGTCCGATAAGTTGAGCGCTCACCCGCGACTACCGTGATCGGCGGCTGAAATGCGCCCAAGGGCATATAAGTTAAGGTGATCTTATGACATTTACGTTGTCTTTCAGGTATTGACTTAATAGAATGTTTTGCACAAACTAAACACAACTTGAATTCATTCATTCATTATCCGAACCACTTAATCCCAACTGGGGTCACGGGGGGGGGACCGGAGCCTATCCCGGGAACTTACGGGCGCAAGGCGGGGACCGACCCTGAGCAGGCGCCAACACACCGCAGACTAAGGTGTTACTGCTACCCATTTAAAGTCTGGTGGGCAATACTGCAATAATACAATAATTAGTTAAAACATAGCATCTCTTTCTGCTCACCTGTAAAAGGTCATCATGCAGCCGGTGATGGTCATGTTCATGGGCACCTGAGCGGACATTCGTCCGATCAGCAGCATCTTCTCCCCCGTGTCCGGGTGGAACGCGGAATCGAAAATGTATTTGGCCCTCCAGAGCTCATCTTCCGTCAGGCCCGGTGTTACTACCCCCTTTCTAGGTGGGGCAAAAATGGAAACGTCTCCAGTTACTAGGGCTGTGTGATATCAAGAAATATCTTGGACAAGGAAATGAAAACGTCCAACGTTATATCCAATATGTGACCCTCCACGGCAAAACCAGTCGCTTGTCGCAAATTTTCACAACTGAGTTATTATGTTTTCATGAAAGGGCATAAATCAAGCTTCAAAACGATACCTATATGGAATGAATGGGACGACATATGACTGAGATATCAAC
>JAVGVS010001446.1:0-20925 GCA_032718565.1 Distichodus sexfasciatus
ATAACCTTCTGTCAAAAATAACGTGATTTATGACCCCATGGATTCGTGTCTATGGCAGACGGTGTTCAAGGATGTCTTGTTTGATGGCATGTTTCCCTGTCCTGATTTTATGATTCTATCTGTCTCATTGTACACACTCACCTCCTCTGACTCTGACCCCCCCAAACCACCCCTGGTGTTAAAAGGTCTTAGATAAGACAATGCCTGTTAAAGATTAGACACTGGTTCCCCCAGACCAGACCCCCCTACCTGTTAAAGACGACCCATTAGCTTACTCTGTGTATGTGTGTGTGTGTGTGTAAGAATGTCGTTTTATGGGGTATTTCCCTGTCCTGATTTTATGATTCTTTCTGTCTCATTGTACACACTCACCTCCTCTGACTCTGACCCCCCCCCAAACCACCCCTGGTGTTAAAAGGGGTTATAAAACACATAGTTTCTTCCTGACCAGACCCCTACCTGTTAAAGACGACACAATGGCATACTGTGTGTGTGTGTGTGTGTGTGTGTGTGTTTAAAATACTTTTACTCCAAGAAAGAGAAAACCTGAAAGTTGGTTTCTACTAAACTTTGTTGATTCTGTGGGTTACAAATATGTCTTGGTTATCTGGAAGTCCTCTGTAGGCATTGTCCCATATGGTCTAGCGGTAAGGATTCCTGGATTTCGACCAGGCGGCCCGGGTTCGACCCCCGGTGTGGGAAGGGTTTGTTATTATGGGCACCTTAGATTTTACAACCCGTGGGCGTGTGTGGGGGCGTGTACATCATTACAAAATGTATAAGAAACCGATGGATGTGGCCTAAGGCTTCTTATATTTTTCAATCTTGTGCGGCAAGAACATCAACGAAAAACAAATCTGTTATGGACGCTTTCATGATGGGTGAGTATACGTTTGCAATTACATATCGTTGCCGTGTTTCATTTTACAATAATCTGTTTATTATTATTATTATTTGTTATAACAGGTATACTTATCTCATAGGTGAAACAAGCAATACAACCCCAGAAATTATAGGATTCGACCAACTTAGTAAGTCACAAACGTATAATGTGTATGAATTCTATTTGTCGTCATGTACAATATCGATAAATTATTTGTGTTTTATTTACAGTAACAGGCGAAATAATCACCCCGCTTGTGTGTAACCCAAATGATACGTCAACCACGCCTGTAGGCCTCGGTAAGTGTGTTACATGGTGCTTCAGACTCTTTCTTTAACACATCATGCTATAATATTCTAACGCTAACATCTGTTGTTCTAGCTGCTCTGCGTATGCTTGCTGAAAATATTGGTAGGCCAGAACACGACCCGCCACATCCTCCTCAATCGGCGCTGATTTCTGAAGACGACTTGGGGGTGCAATCCAAACCCACAGCCCGAAAAGCTAGCCAAAAGAGGAAGCATTGTCAAAACCGGTCGGCGGGGAAAAAGGCAAAGCGTACTAATGTTTTGGAAAGGAGTAATATAGGTAGGTTTGCGTTAGTCGATAATACACTATATTACACGATTGAAATAAGACTATTTTACTGTTGGGTGTCTGTGTAGTAAAAGCTGTTTATGTGTTTTTGCTAGGTCAACAGGTGGTTCAAAGCATCAACAGGAGTGGGGTCGCGACACTGGCTGACCTGGGTATTAGCGAATGGACTGATGCAGAGATTGCGGACTGGGACAACGTCGTATTTGAAGAAGAAACACCAAGCGTCTCCGAAAGAGCCAAAATAGGACTATCAACCAAATCTGCAAAACCCGTTTGTGCAGCCGACAATATTGAAGACTTGCTGGGGGTACGCTACGATTGTTTGCCTGGGAACCAGGAACATGCATTGAAGCTTCAAAGGTATGAAAAGTTATGTGATGCTGCATCTAAAAGCCTAACGTCGGAAAAGTCGACAGATGTGTATAGCCTCATGCAGAAAGAGTTTTTGAAATGGGATATGAAAATTGAGAAAAAGCTGCAGGAGTTTTTGAAATGGTGTATGAAATTTGAGAAAAGTCAGCAAGAGTCAAAAGCTAGAGATGAAGTGAATCTCAATCTGATACAAGTGGTGACAACTGTACTGTATGAGTTAAAGGAATTAACAACTAGTGGTCAACAAGATGCAAAGAATGTGTTGTTAAATTGCGCGCGTAGTTTGATGAGTGTGTTGAATAAGCATACGACCATGCTGCGTGAATCCGAGGGTTTGTCTAAAGTGGATTGGTACAGTTTGAGTGAGGCTTTCACAATCCTGGCGTTGTCCTCCTGATTTACAGTGCGCTCGGGCTCGAACTGAAAAGGCTGAACATAAGACACGTTCATCTCGCTGTACTGTCAAGCGAATTAGGCCGACGGAGCAACCATGTGACGTCACTACCCAGAATGCATTGAAACGTAAACAACAATGGCGGGCTACGAGTGAAAGAATTTTCTAAAACTTTTATTAAAAATAAAAAGATATAGAGTGTTTTTATATCACATTTACATAGCTGACACCAACGTTAATCTTCTAAGGCCAACATGTCTTACTAGTCGGGGATCCCTTTAAACAAATAGATTTAAGAAACAGAAAGTGTTCCGGCATTTGCTGTCCTTAGGCAAAGCCGTCTATATGTGGGCTGTGCACTAAAAGTCTCTATTAAATGCCCATACCTACTATTTAATTTGATACTTGATAATTAAAGTTTGTTTTACCTTAGTCAGAGGTGCCTCAATAAAGCCAGGGGGTGGTTTCCTGGCGGCGGAATAGTTGTCCATTAACATCAAGTTTATCTACTGAAATGACCGCGCAGGCTCACTCTCCTATGAATTTTTTCCTGAAAGGAAACAGGATTTTGCGACGACCCAGAATTTCTTTTGGGAACTGATCGTTTACACTGAAGTCCATTCCTCTGAGTTCCCTGCCTTTACTTCTTACCACCTCCTTTTGTTTGTAGTGTTCAAACAGCCACGATCGGTCTTGGACGACGAGCATCCCTCCTCCGACCTCCTAAGCGGTGGACACGATGAAAGGTGATGTTTTTAATTGTGTCTGGAGGAAGTTTGAGGTGGTGTTGGATGAAGTCTCTGATGGTGGCTTCGGCGTGTTCTTCTGCGTGCTCTTGGATTCCGGCGAAAATGAGATTGTCCCGCATACTCCTCGCTTGTCTGTCGAGAATGGATTCTTTCATTTGCTTGTTCTCCTCGGAGTTTCGCCATCCTTGAGGGACTGTACCGACTCTCGGAGAATCTTGTTTTCGGATGCGAGCGATTCCACCTGTTGTTGGCTGTACTCTAGAGATTTGCGCAGCGCTTGAAACTCTCTGTAGAGGACTTCGACCAGGGCAAGCCGAGCGTCGAAACTGGTAAGTTTATTGTTAATAGATTCTAGGATGTCCCCATAATCTTTATCTGGTGATGGAGGGCTGTTAGCAGAACAGTCCGAGCGGGTTCTTTTCAAGGACGGAGTCGCTTGGCTTTTCTTCATAACGATACGTTCATAACACTCGTCCACGTAATCCTGTAGCTCTTCTATGGTTTCTTCGTCCAGGATGTAAAGATAGTGTACTTTTAAATGCTATTTTTGGCTAGTTTGAGCTGGCTATCGAAGTTAGTTAGTTTGAAGGAGTGCCGCCATGTTGGATAACGCACAGCTCTCGCGAGGTCTCACAGCATTCTCGCCTCCGCCCTTGCCTACCACTCTAACAGATCTACAGAGGATGCCATCTCCCATGTCCTACACACCTCCCTCAGCTACATGGACAAGAAACAGGGAAACTATGTGAGAATGCTGTTTATCGACTACAGCTCAGCATTCAACACAATAGTGCCCTATAGACTAGGCAGATATCAGGTGGTGTGGGCGGGCAGGTGTGTCTCCAGCAGCATCACCACCAACACAGGAGCTCCTCAAGGGTGTGTGCTCTCTCTGCTGTTGTATTCACTCTACACTTCGGACTGTGTGGCCACTCACAATTCCAACAACATTGTCAAGTTTGCGGACGACACAGTGGTGCTAGGGTTGATCTCCAACAACAATGAGACGGCCTACATGGACGAGGCGGAGAATCTGGCACTCTGGTGTCAGGAAAACTGCCTCCAGCTGAACGTCACCAAGACGAAGGAGCTGGTGGTGGACTTCAGCAGGAGACACTGTGACTACAGACCCCTCACCATCAACGGTGCTCCAGTGGATAAGGTGTGTTCTTTCAAATACCTTGGCGTCTACATCACTGAGGACCTGACATGGCCTGAACATATTAATGTTCAAGTCAAGAAGGCAAGGCAGCGTCTGTACCACCTTAGACAGCTGAGGAAGTTTGGGGTTTCCCCTGCCATTCTGAAAGCTTTCTATTCTGGCACTGTGGAGAGCATCGTCACACAGAGCATCTTGTCCTGGTACGGGAACTGCTGTGTTCAGGATCAGAAAGCCCTCCAGAGAGTGATCTGGGCAGCAGAGCGCTGCTGCACGTCAGCTCTCCCTTCCCTGCAGGACATTTACACCAAGAGATGTATGACCAGGGCAACTAGGGTTGTTAAAGACTCGGCTCACCCCGGAAATTGACTTTTTCATCTTCTGAAATCAGGCAGAAGGTTCTGCACCATCATGGCCAAAACAGAGAGACTCAGGAGGAGTTTCTATCCTCAGCCCATCCGTTTTTTAAACAAGGACATGTCTTTTTTCTAAATGTCTTATTTGTCATTCCACACTGCCTCTTAATTCCATATTGTTATGATCATTATACGTCTGCCATATTTCACTGTCCAAAATTACATGCTCTTTTTCAGTCTGCTAAAATGCTACTGTGTAGCATTTCACTGTTCACTGCTGTGTAGCTGCACTCGTCACTCGTTGCACCTGTTATCTGTCTGCAGATTTTTGTACTTAGGTTAAAGCTATTGCAATAAAAATAGTTTATTTATCGTTATTTCATTCCCCTCATCTCCTTATTTTAAGTTTGTATATTGTATCTCTTTTATTTTTATTTTTCTATTTTTTTTTTTTTTTTTTTTAATTCTTTGCCTAAATTGCACAGTCAAAAGAGCGGATCAGGATACATTTCACTGCATGTTGTACCTGTATACTTTGCTTGTGACAAATAAATAAAGAATCTTAATCTTAGGGAGTGGTCAAAGAGGCAAAGTTAAGGAGCTACGCGGCGTAGTACGCCCACATCCGCTGAACAGCCAATAAAAAAACTCGCTCCTTCCTCCACGCCGAAACTACACCTTACTTCGCACTTCCTTTCCTAGCCGATAAGCAAAATGAACCAAACCTGCGCAAATAATTACTAACTGGTCACACATCACATCCTTCTTGCACCATTCGTCTTTTTCCGAACATTATTGTTATTTCTGGAACACACATCGTAACCTTACGACGAAGGATATAGACGTGTCCGCTGCACTCTGCGACTCCGTCCAGCAAAACAGCAGCTAATAAGTAAGTATTCGAACATTCCTGAACTCCTAAAGTATCTCGACCGCTTAGTCCGCTCATCGTGGTCATTTAGTGCGATGGGACTGCGGTAAAGTTGGTTTAATGTTCGACATTCGTTTGTTATTCGCGATTGTCTCCTTTTTTAAACACAGTTTAGCAGGGCCGTGCAGAGATGTTTAAAGGGGCGCACAAAACCAGGCTGAATGACAACAACCCACATTCATCAAGAATCTAATATGGAATCGCATCATACTGTATCACTGTCATCAGTTGGGGACAATGCAAAGCAAACGTAGCCTATATTTTACCTGATGGCCACAAGTTTGCATCGTGGTGCTGATCCAGAATCCTTCCCTTATTATTTATTCCTAGTGCTATAATAATAAAGCAATAAGAATAAAAAAGTAATAAATATAAAATAATGTATTTATGGTGATTCAGTCTGCTTTACTGTCCACTCCGTGCAAGGCAGAAAGCTTATTAAATGTTTAATCTGTAGCGATACAATAACTTTGCTGCTGTAAAATCAGCATTTTGTCATATTTGAAATATAAAACTAATATTATCTGTTTCGTAATGTATTTTCTTTAAAATGCTATTTTTTTTATATCGTAATTATAATAATCCATAATTATGTGGATATGCATATTTGATAGTTTTTAGTGAAATATAAGCCCTCCAGAAAGGCAGGGAAAAGTAACTCATGTGTTCCCTAAAAGGGTGGACAGAGTTACAGACCCATGACACCCTTACTCAGTTAGCTAGCGGCTAATGACCGCCACTACTTGCGCAGTTAACAGCTCCGCACCGCCCACCCGGTAAAACTGCAGAGCTCGTTCTCGGCTCGTAACCAGCGCGCTCTGCCGTCACGTGTGAGCATTGGTTAATGATTGGTTAATGCTCATCATGTGACTGATGCAGGCCAGATCCTTTTACTTAGCAAAATCGTAATTAATAGTTAAATGTTATTGTTGAGGGGCACAGACAGGACTCCACACACACACACACACAAAAAATGCCTCAAGAAAAGGGCACTTGGGGTACCCAAGAGGAAAGGGGCAGGTGCTCAAGCCCCCTCCGCCCCCACATCTGCACGTGCCTGCAGTTTAAACACACTTGTGTAATTTTGCGAAGATACCTGACGCTGCGGCGCTCCAACGACCATCGAGATCGCGATGGACAGCCGGAGTATTTAAAGAAATTAAAGATTATTATCGCGCGATTTGCTTGAAAATTGAAGTTGTAGTGTGTTGTCGATTTGTTTGAAATTGTGTGCTTCGTTTTGTCAGACAAAAGGAGACAATCGCGAATATCAAGCGAATGTCGAACATTAAACCAATTTTCCACCTTTGGCCACTGGGGGTAAGAAGCTCAGAGGAAGGGGAAAAGTTTTCTTGAAGGAGGGCTAGGCGATGATCGAAGAGTTGACCCGGATTAAACAACTTTTAACGTGCATTGGTTCAAAATTGATTTGCTTGATAAGGACTATGTTACTCATTCCTGCGCATCATTCAATTGAACAATCTGCAATCCCAGCTTGACTGTATTTATTTAGAAAAAGCTAAAGGATCATTTATATGATGAAGACCGCGCTGGATCGAGGAAGGGAAAAAAATGTCCTATGTTTTTTAGTTTAGAAAAACAAAGACAAAAGAAAAAGAAAATGTATTAATTGTGTACCAATAATAATATTACTGAAGATCCTAATCTGGTAAATGAGGAAACAAGAGCTTTTTATTGTAATTTGTATAATTCACAATTTTTCTGACATAGATTGTTTTTAGTTTTTTGATAAAATTAAGGATTTTAAAAGAGAAATGGATGCAGAATTCCACAATTATTTGGAGGATAAACCTAAAATTGAGGAACTTAATAGAGCGGTTCTGCACATGTCTAAGGGAAAGTCTCCTGCTATTGAGGGGTTAACTGTTGAATTTAACACATTCTTTTGGAATGATATCAGAGAGTTGCTTTACAATGCGTTTGTAGAATGTATTCCAAATAGAAATCTATCTTCTACTGTGAAACAAGGTCTTATCACCTTAATCCCAAAACCCAGCAAAAAAACCTTTTTATTGGATAATTTGAGACCAATAACCATATTATGTTGTGATTACAAATTATTGGCTCATGTTTATGCAACCTGATTGAATGAAGGGTTAACGAAAATAGTTGATGAATGCCAATCACCCTTTATAAAAAAGGGATATACATAATTATATCAGGTTAATATTAGATATGTTAGGAATTTATTAAAACTAACAGTTTTGTGTTTTTCCTTTATTTTTATAAGGCCTTTGGCACTGTGGAACATTCATTCTTATTGGAAGTGTCTATCTACAATAATCCTAAACTTCAAGGTATCGAAATATTTACTAAGAAATATAAAATTTGTCAGCTTGCTGACGATACATCAATTTTTAAAAAAGATAAATCCATGCTAGATAAAGCCATTGGTATAGTCACAATATTTTCTAAAGCATCTGGATTATCCCTTAATATTGATAAGTGTGAACTACTTCCCATTCATACATGTGCAGAGTCCAGTATTTCTTCAATCCGAGTTGTATCTGACCAATTTGATTAACCTTGTCAATTTGGCTGTCTTGTCCATCTAGCGTTTTATTTATCCTTTTCCGCAATACTTAGACTTAATGTAATTGATCAGTTTAATCAAATTTATTTTACAGTGTTGAATTTTTTTGGTGATATTGTCATGTTTAAATTTTAAAGATGAGAAATATGGTTTTATTTGTCTCTTCTAGAAAATGCATCACCTCTTGGCCTGTGTCTTATACTTGCTGTTGTCTTTCTGCACACATGTTGGTAAGTGTACAATATTTGTGGCCTTCTGAGGTAGTTGGCTTGTTTTCTTTTCTTGGTTTTGGTATTAACATAGAAAGCAATCATTCTATGTCTGTCTTTGTTGAACAGAGTGTAAAACAAGAGCCTGTTAAATAAACACTATACATGCGTCAAATGCATCACTATTATCTTATATTTAGCAGAGATAGGTTTGATGGATAATAACATAACTTTTGAATTGCCAACCCTGTTAACTATGAATATTCCTTTGATTTTCAGTGTGGTCTTTCCCCTCTGTAACTGTGAACCCTCATGAAGATGCTGTTCTTCCCTGCCATGAGCCATGTTCTGGTTTGGTCACGTGGACTATTTTTGAGAAAGATAATGATATTCTGGCTCAGTGTGATCAGAACTCATGTGAGGCTCAGGATGGATTTAACATGTTCCGTGAGCATTACCTGAAGGGGGATCTCTCCCTCACTGTTACTGCAGCTGATTACAGTAAGAGGAACACATACACCTGCAGCTGTGATGGAGCAGACATCTGTGATGTGAAACTTCGTGTTAATCGTAAGTGTCTTCATTTGTTCTATAGTTTATAAAGACCACACATTTTCCCATATGAACATCTTAACCAACATTAAACCTGTGTTAAGAGAATCTTTAAAGTCTCAATATGGATTTTTTTTAAAAGGTATTATAAAATCTGAGAACCATATGTCATCAGATAAATAGTTGGTTTACATGGTATTTTCTGGCAAATCAGCACACAGCTAATCCTGTTCTTCTTGTTGTTTTTTGTCCTAAGCCTTAAATGCTTCATTCCTGAAGAAATCCAGTGAAACTCTGCTGCTGAAACTACCAATAACACACCCAGTGTTGGTGATTTACAACAGTACAAGTGCTGCTCGTCTGTACAGTGGACAGATCTGCACAGTGGATAAGCGTTCACTACAGTGCAATCCTGAATACACACAGAGAACGTCTCTACTCAACTCTGCTCTCCAGATAAGAGCATTGACACCATCTGATAGTGGAATTTACACCATCTGGGACACCTGGAAAGGGGAGAACATTTATATCTACACAGTGAATGTTCAAGGTGGGTCATTATTCTTAAAAATGTTTTCCATTGGGTCAATTTTCCAGACACTGTAGTGACTCTACTAGACTCTTTTCTCTGTTGTACCTGTATATTATGTACTCTGTGTTTTTCGAATCACATATTTTAACTTTGAGGGCTGTTGTGATTTCCAGCTATAACCTGGTTTATAAACCAAATAACGTTGTATAAATGTATGCTTTTTCCATGCTGTGGTGATTCACTTTTGGGTAACACAGTATTTTTGTGGGCTTGTGTTTTACAGATGACACGTCAAGTGTTAACTGGTCACTGGTGGGCTGGTGCGTTTTTGGTGTTCTTGTTGGACTCATCTTTGTGGGGATTTGTGTTAAATACTGCTCTCAGAAGAACAGTCACACAGTAAGATACAGTGCTCAGCTTCAGAATGGCACTCAGGCGGGTGAACATGGTGGCCAGGTTCAAAATAGCACTCAGACGGGTGTACACGGTGCCCAGCTTCAGAATAGCACTCAGACGGGTGTACACGGTGCCCAGCATCAGAATGGCACTCAGGCAGGTGTACACTGTGCCCAGCTTCAGAACGGCACTCAGACGAGTGTACACAGTGCCCAGCTTCAGAATGGCACTCAGACGGGTGTACACGGTGCCCAGCTTCAGAACAGTACTCAGACAGCTGTACATGGTGCCCAGCCTCAGAATGGCACTCAGACGGGTGTACATGGTGCCCAGCCTCAGAAAGGCACTCAGATGGGTGAACATGGTGTCCAGCTTCAGAATAGCACTCAAGACGGGTGTACACAGTGCCCAGCATCAGAATGACACTCAGGCAGGTGTATATGGTGCCCAGCTTCAGAACGGCACTCAGGCGGGTGTACATGGTGCCCAGCATCAGAATGGCACTCAGGCGGGTGTACATGGTGCCCAGCATCAGAATGGCACTCAGGCGGGTGTACATGGTGCCCAGCTTCAGAATGGCACTCAGACAGGTATACATGGTGCCCAGCGTCAGAACGGCACTCAGGCGGGTGGACATGGCGCCCTGCTTCAGAACGCCACTTAGACAAGATATTAAGATGGCTGGAGGACAGTAGCCCCTTCTAATGCCAATCATATAAATGGACACATGCCCACCTTGAGCAGTGGACAGCTAACAAGGGAAGTGCCCGGGAAGCAGTGCTTGGGGGACAATACCTTGCTCATGAGTACCTCAGTGATAACTTTACCATGGATTTAAGCCTGCAACCTTCTGGTCACGGGGTGAACACCCTACCGTTACGCCACCAACTGCCCCAAGCTGGCTATTTTTAGCTTTACAGTGTATCATATTGTAACTTTACAAATATTTTTACAAAATGTGACAGTTGAAAGTGCCTTTAACTGTTTTTTAAGTAGCATTTTCATGGTGATTTCAGTTCATGCTGGTTCGTGTGATGAACTATTTTATTGCTTTGTGTTAAGTGTAAGATGTGAGGTTTATACAGCGTATAAGTGTATTAATTAAGATTTGTGAAGTTTTTTTTTTACTGTAAAAAGTCTAAATATGCACTGTATACATATGTATACATGGTGACTTTTTATGAATAGCTGTCTCATGTGTTCTACTTCTCTTGTGTGTTATCATTTAAAAAAAAAATCAGCATTGTTTACAAACTTGTGCTTAAACAATCATAAAAAACTATGGTTATTTAGCCATAGTCCATCTTAAAACACTAAGAATTTTTCTCATTAGTTTTTTTTAACTGAATCTTGACCTTTTAATCCATGATGCTTGTACAGAATGAATGACTAATTTCTTACCGTAAGAGTGATAACTTTTATCTGTTTGTTTAAAATACATTTTGCACATGTTGAACTTGTTGTAAAAAAAAATTTCTACTTTGCTCAGGCTACGGTGTTGTGCATTATGTGAGTAGTGTTCTTACATTAACTAGCTTTGCGTGTTGTCCAGCAGCAGTACTTTTGAGCAGATTTTGATGAAACGGTATTTATTAAATTGTTTGATTTTTCTTGACAGATCTGTTAGTTTAATTTTTGATGTTTGTGTTTACTAGTTTGAGGAGCAGGAGGTGGGGATTTTGGGCAGTGTTTACCTCTATCCTCTAGGGGGCTGTAATGCACCACAAATTAAAATCACAACATCACCGTTGAGTCAGTCCATAGACTGTAATAATTGTGGAACTTCCATCCGCTAGCAGGCAGTAAAGCCCCGCTGTTTGGACATGGCGTGGAAGAGAAAGTGCAGTTTATATCCCTGAGCAAAGTTTGCTAGTTTCTGTAGGTTAAATATGAAGCGAATTGTTTGTGTTAATAATGCGTGACAGATTAGCCCAGGTTTAGCGTTAATTACACACTTCTACAGAAAGCGGTGGAAATGGAGGCGTGTGTGGCAGTAGTGACCGTGTTCTGTGCTGGATGTGTGGGTTATTTTCTGCATCTACATCTTTATGCCCCACATTCCCTGCTTAAAAATCAGGTGCTGGATTGGAAACCGAGCTGTGCGTATTTATTGTTCAGATTCACAATCGAGTCTCTACGCAAAATACGCGGACAACTAAAGGCTGATAAAAATACACACGGCGAGCTGGTGTTTACACTAATAAAGTGCAGGTAGGTCGCTGGAAAGTGTATTACAAATTCAGTGTTTTATCTGGATCTTTAAAGTGTTATTATTACCTGTGGTGGGGAATCACTTTGTAAATTTGCTATTACGTATGTTATTGTAGCTGACTTCATTACTTGAAAGTACAGATGACACCATTTGTGAAAGTCGTAGTCGTCTCACCGCAACACTTACAACACCTAAAACCTCTGACTAACTTGTAGAAACTGGAGAATAAAGAACTGATGGAATGTTACAGAATGAAACACATTACGAACTGACAAATAAAACCCTTATTTTATTAATTAACTGTAAGACTACACACCCCCATAAAACAGCATGGTAGTGTTCTGACACAGCTCTGGCAGTGTGTGCACACATATATGTGTATGTTGATCAGGAGGACAGCCCAACAGCTGTAAATGCAGCTCAGAACATCATATTTACATTCCAACCTGCTTAAAACCCAGCTCTACACCTCTAGCTTCATGACTTTCCAACAGCAACAACGTTTTAATCAAGACAGAAAACAGCAGAACTGTCTGAACTTGGTTTTATAGTTCCAGTCTACAGGCGTGATGTAACCCTGCTGATTACTGACAGACTGTCACCTGCCAAACAACCAATCACCTTTTAGAAACAGTGGGAATAACCTCCACATTATCCACAGATTTGAAAGTATCAAGTAACGAGAACCTTGATAGAAACGTAGTAAAGTGAAAAGTATAGTCTTTGTCTTTCAAATGTAGTGAAGTGAAAGTAATAAGGTTCACTAGTATCAAAGAAGACAAAACTCTAATGTAGTGGAACTGTTTTCTGCAGTATCTCTTCTTTTGTCAAGAATAATTTAAAGTGAGGGCAAAGTTGGTTGTAAATTAGATTCCCGATTAATTGCATGCGAGAAATTTAAACCTGTGCAATAGATGAATTTTTAATCACGATTATGATTACGGCTTCCTACTATTAGGGAAAGGTCAAGTAAAAATGCAATACTTGTATTTTTGTAGGAGTGTGTGGCATTATTTTTCAATACAAATATTGAATTTATGGGCAATCTGGATTTACACACTGATGAAAGTTTGTTAGAAGCATTTAGGGAGGGGAAAGCGCAGTGCTGAAATAATACGAATTTATTGCCAATCTGGATTTACATACAGCTGAAAGTATGTAAATCCAGATTGGCAATAACTTAGTATTATTTCAGCAGTGCGCTTTCCCCTTCCTTAATGCTTCTAACAAACTCTAAACAAAAAACATTACTGTGTAAACATGTTCACAATTAAAACGGCAGGGATTTGACCATTCGTTGACAAAAAAAAGGTAAACGCTGACCAGTTATTTGCAATCATTTTGGTTTCTAATGAAATAATTTGCAGTAGAGGTTGAAAAACTGTATCTGCACCTCAAGGCAATACTACCAATTTACTTCACCACTTAACATTTAATCACAGTATGTTCTATGTCCAAACAGTTCATGAACCAATCAACTAGTAATCTAGTAAGTAGTCATGGTAAATAATCATGATCCCAATATTGCTCAAAAGAAACTTGATTAGGAATTTTTGGCTGACTTGAGCAGTTCTAGCTGTAAGTAGCCCTGGATAAGGGTGTTTTGAGAAATGACATATTTGCAAATGTGTTGTATAGGTATGAAGTGACGTCGGTGAGGCGCTACTGCAGTGCTGTTGGTTATGGCTGGCACTATTCAGACAGCGTGTTCAGAGACCTTCCTCTGTGTTACCCCCAGTTCCTCCTCTCGCGTCTCGTCAGCATGATAACATGTTCAGATCAGTTCAGGTTAAGTCCTTACGGTCAGTGTTCACCTGCCTTAAATCACCTGTGTGTCTTTATACAATATGACCTGACATTGTAGTGGTCTATGACATCAGTTTTGTATGTTGTGCGTAGGGCTGGTTTGTGTTCGTGAAACAGTGCGGCTGCTGCAGCCGGTGGACAAGCTGAAGAGAGGCGAGTTCTCTCTCCAGGCTAAAGTCGACGAGTACAGGAATGTTTGTGGTGGGGTGGAGGTGGATGTCACGCTTAGTGCCTGCACCCGTCGGCAGACAGCACCGGGGTGGACATGCACACTTACTCTTCTGTCCCCGAAGGCCGAGACCACCCAGGCATTGCAGATGGAAACTCACTCAGACTCTGATGGTTTGTGAACACACACTCCCAACTGCACAAGACTGACAGCTTTTAAGCCAAGCATTCATCACAAAATTGATCATTTTCCATTTCTAATTCATTTCACAGAAGGTTCCTATACGAGGTGTGTTAGTGCTGCAGTGCCATGGTGGGCAGGTGGGAGGTGTTTTCGGTGGCTGGGTGCTACCTGGTCTGGCTATGCTCTCCCCCTGCCTGCCTTTCCGCCAGGCTACGGCTGCCCCGCTGCCCTCTGGGCTGTCTCCAGATGCCTGGCTGAGGTCGAGAAGCTCCACGGTAAGACACTGCACGTTGCACCTGCTGATTTAACGTTTATGTTTTTTAATGAATGCCTCCAAATATATAATCCTTATTCTTGTTCATACTAATGTTGTCGCTAATCATTCTAATTGATTTTCAAGAACTTAAATATGCCTTATCAGATCATCAAGGAATAAAATGTGATCTGTAATGGGCAAAATATCATTGTGTAATTGTGTGTTTAGGTACGGATGCTGTACGGGCTCCTCTCACTTTATCAGCACGGTATGCCCACCCTCTGTCATTACCGAGTGCCGTCAACATCAAGATCAGAGAGATCTCCACCACCACCACCACCACCACCGACGCCAGCTCGGACAAGTCTTCACCATACAAAAATTACAGCTTCCACGTGGAGGACCAAAGCGAAGGGACACCACTCGTAGCAGGAGAGATAAAGAGACTGTGAAGCAGGGCATGGACGCCTCCAAAACGGCATATGATGTTGAGTGAGGACCATGCTATTCAAGCATAAGAAACCATAATAAACTGATAACTGTGTATTTTCAAGTGTGTTCTCATAATGTATCTTTGTTTTCTTGCAAAGAACTGCTCTCACTCTTTCACAAGATATTATAGTTCTGCTCATTGGCTTGGTAACAGTCTGATGTCCTGATGCTAGTGGTGTAACGATAGGGCAATCTACGGGTTACAGGTTTTGTATTGAAACACCTGCTTTGGGCTGTGTAACATAAACCCTGCCAGGCACCAATTGGAGCTACATGTCACGAGAAAATCTGGAGAATTTTACCTGCAAGGTACCGACCAGCCGTGCTCATAGCAAGAAGGTCCTGGATCTGACCTCTGGCTTGGCCAGGGTTTGGATTGATCAGCTATTGGCCAACGTTGGTCGCTGCCTTGCGCCACTTGTTCTAGGATAGGCTCCAGTACCCTAATTAGGAATAACCGGTGGATTGACTAAAAGTCCAATGCGACGACTTCCATTGTCCGCCAGTTGTCCAGTCTGTATAAGCTAGAGGTGTACAGTTTTACTCTTGGAGGACCCATATCCTGGGGTGAATTCTGGTGAGATTCGACTGGAGATGTCAATGTTCTGAACTCCAGTATGATAGAAACCCTCCAGGATACTTGCCAATTTAAGCTCTCCATGTTGTGATGGTCAACCTGGAGGAGGCTCACCTCTGGACCAAAATGGTGTGGGTTCAAATACTTCCAGCAAGACCCTTAACCCTGAGTAGCTCCATGGTGGCTGTCCCTGTAGTTAGGAAATAAAAGTCACTCTGGAAAAGATTGTCTGCTAAAATGAGGGGTCATCCCAAAATTTCACAGAAATGAGAGGCGTTCACCCCGCTTGCCGGAATTGTTCCAGTTGGGGGCAGTAGTAACCGCAGTGCCACATTGTAACCGAGTTGAGTGTGTCTTTAATATTTCAGTTATGATGCTCACTCGAGCATGCTATGTCTGTACTTACATGTATGGTGAAGTGTTTTGTGTGTATTATTCATCAGAAAATGTTGAAAAGGAGGGGGCAGGAGAAGAAAGAGAAGGAAGAACTTCCTCACAAAACACTGTACACCTCAAGTAAGATGGTTTAAAAGGCTCGGGCCAGTGTTAGTTCACTTGGAATAAACGATTATAAATGTCACTGTGGGAATGAAATGTCATTTTTTGTGGACAGGATTTCAGGATTTATGATCGCTGAAGCATCTGCTTTTGTACGTGAAGCGACATCATCCTTCGTGATTCATTATGGCCTCCCACTTTATAGAGAACGTGAGGATTTGCTCTCTCTCTCTCCCACTCTCCTCAAACACACCCGTCTGAGCATGCTCAGTTAGAGAAGGCGTTTCTGCACGCACTCTTCCTTTCTCCCTCCCTCTCTCTCTCCCGGTCGTTGGTGACGAGCAGTCCTTCACACACCCAACCCAGACGCCACCACACACACACGCACACACTCTCACACACCAACATACAGATGGGTAAGCCTGTTATTCTTTGCTTGCTATTTTTGGAAATGTCTGTCTGTCTCTCTGTATCTAGCTGTTTGATCAATTTATCTGTCTATTTATCAGTTAGAGCAAAAGTTGTCTCATGCATCATGTGTTCTCATGTCCTTAGGTAAAGTGTAGGGCATTCAGATCAAACGTGCAACCCCTGTGAGTGTGTGTGTGTGTGTTTGGTTCTGAAAATTATACAAGTGGTGTAGCTTGTATTGGTGTGTTTATACCTTGTGGATTTAGATTCTGTCTCAGATTTATTTTTGCATCTTTCTGATCACACTCTGGACTCTGTTGCTCAGCATGTGCCCCTAACGACCTCAAAGTGTAATGACTGAATTTGCATAGGCAAGTCTTCAGTCAGTTGGTATAGACTTCTCGAAAAACGAAAGAGGTGACCAGCAGGAAGATCTAAATATGAAAACTCACTTTTTAGACGATTCCGTGTCCGCCACTTACCGTGGGGATGATTAATTTACGAAGGCCTGAATCTGTCATGCGTGGTGTGCGACGATGTGTGAACGATTGCGGTGTGGCTCCGGAAACAACAAGCGGGTGTTCTGAGGGTCTTTGTCTTGCAGGATGGTGGAAACCGCTCGGATTGTGCAGCAAAAATGACCAGAGGGACGTGAGAGGAGTGGCGAGGGGCCAGTTGGAAGTGACCCACAGCTTTGGTTTGGTAAGGTTTTGTGTATGTTGGAACTGTGTCCAAAAATGGTGTGGGTGTGTGTTTGTGTGTGTGTGGCCTTCACACTGTCTCCAGATGATGAGAGGAGAAAGAGCCTTGAAAGAGTTTGAGATGGAAGCAGCGTCTTCCGCTGAAAGTGCCCCGACGGCCTCTTGGGGATTCAGAGTTATTTTTTGCCGCTTTAAAGTCCTCACTTCTTTCGCCTGACCTGAGGAAAAAATAACTCGCTCCGCTCTCCTTCTCTCTCCTTCTCTCTCTCTTCTTATCCTCATTGTGTCTTGCTGTTTCAGCTGTCACAGATGTTGGTATAGAGACTGGGGAATGAGACAGTGTTTCGTGACAGGTTTTGACTTAAAGGGATGTGGAGGAATTAGTGTGTGTTTTAATCCGGCTCTGGTAATCTTGAAGACTGATGGGCTGATACTTCACCATCTGTGTGGGTGTGTGTGCAGATGTGGGCGGCTCAGGTGCAGACCCTGGCCGAGGTGCGGTGAACCGCGGTTGCCATGGTCTCCAAGGACAGCGCTCTGGCTGGTGAGAGAGACAACAGGAGTCTGCTGGATTCAGAGAGATTTCAGGAGATTTAGCGTGACATCTTGTTGTTTGTTTCTGATGTCTGTCTGTTTGTCTGTCTACCTCCTGCTCTCTCTGTCGTGCTCCTCCGTTCCCCCTTCCTCCCTCCCTCTCTCCCAGGGTCTGGCAGTAACGTGTCCTGCATAAAGCACCAAAAGAACTTGATGAACAGTCTCTCGTCATCTACTGAGCATGCTCAGAGGAGCAACAACCTGTACCGGGACTCCTACGGGACGGTGCACAGCCTGCCTCCGATGTCAGGGTCCGCGTCCCTGGACAAACGTCCCCGACCCCGGCCCCAGAAACTAGGCCCAGGCCCGGCCCAGGCCGACCGGAGCAACGACAATGCTCACGAAGAGACAACGTCCGAGTCAGCGTCGGACGGGCGGACGAGACAGGCGACGAGCGATGGGCCACCGGAGGCGGGGAGCCAACCGTGCCCCTCCGAAGCCGAAGACAGCCTGCTGGACGGTTTGGCAGGCTTTGTCGACTCCAGCAACATGGCCAGCTCGGAGGACGTGCGGACGCTGGCCTGCGTGCAGGTGGACGTGCGCACCGAGGTGGTGCTCATTGACGAGGACGATGATGACATGTCCCTGAGAGAGAGGACAGTCACAGATGTTTCAGTTGCCGACGGCAATGCGGCGGACCTGGTGCGCGGCCGGCTGGCCTCGGCCTCTTCGGACTCGTCTCGCTCGGCCTGCGGACGACAGGGCGACAGTTTGGAGGCCACGCCTTTGCCTGAAGAAGAGGAGGTGGTGGTAACCAAGTCCAAACGCTCATGTTGCCACTGTACGATTCTCTGAAGACATGCCGACTCATGCAGCGGGCGGGTTTGTACCCTCCAGTAAGGTTTGCTTTGTTTCGGACCATTAGGGCATAATCCCCTTCACTACGTTTCGTTTGGGCAGGTGTGAATGTGACAATCAAATTCAAATCCCCAACAATAATGTTAATCTGAAACATTGTATGGAGAAAGTGTTTCCAATCCAACTGTGGAGCGGTTTGTTTTCGGTCAGACACAATCCAATCCAGTGGGCCAAAGGATCAACGGAGGGACCTATGCATGATGGACTTTTACACTTCTCATTGTGGGTGTTATAGCAAAGAGACATCAAAATGAGCTGTGAGTTAACATGGAGCACTGACAAACTATAATGCCTTATTGAAAACTGGATGGACATGTGGATTGGTATTATGGCTACTTGGTGTGGTGGTGGTCTAGAGGTCATAGATTCAAATCCAGCTCTGTCCTTCAGCCAAAACTACCACCATTGGGCCCCTCAGCAAGACCCCAAACTTCAAGTTGCTCCAATGAGACTGTCCCTTTAATTGGAAAGTTGCTTCTGGATAAGTGTTTTTGAATGAATATAATTACTTAGATCAAAGAAAAATGCAAGTATTAGAGCACTAAGAAAAGAAAACTCCACTCTCTCACCCTCTGATTTGAACATTATTATGCTTACTGGGCACTTTAAAAGAGCTTGTACCTATTCGCACTGGTCACTTAGCTTAAAGATTAAAGATGCACTTTTTTTAGACAATCACACACTGTAACCCATCTGTAGTTTTATTTTTTTATCTGATCTTTGATACCAGTTAGTCCTTTACTGTAAATGACGCAGTTCAGTTTTGGATGACCACATGACCCATCTTGATCTGCTACTATTTAGGTGCCGAGCCATTTAGGGCAATGACCATGTTGTTCTGGTTTTGGTTCTGGGGGGTTTAGCCATGCCAAAATTATAACTATGCTTAACAAGGCTCTAAAAATCTGCTTAAGACTTTGAATTTGACTTTTTTTCCCTCATTTTTGTTTTTGTGAGAGGTCACATTTAAATATATGCAGATTTGAGGAGAGATGTTAATGTTTGGAGCTACCCCAGAGTACTATTGTCTCTACAGTCTCTGGGGAGTTAAAAAGGTTGAAAAAAAAGCTGCTAACATTAATTAACTCGACATCTGTGTTAACTACAGTAATCGGCCATAGCTTTAGGGAATTTATTTTGGGTTACTGCAGATATATTTAGATATTTAAACACACCTGCAAGTGCAGCACCAGCTTCATCTCAGTGTTTTTTGTCTTTTCTGCATTCTTAAATCCATCTCTCTCTTTGTGCTAGAAATCTTACAAATATCTCATTAATGAGGCCAAATCTCTGCAGTTTACAAAATAAGCACTTTTATTATTTTTCACATTTTAGAAAGATGAATAATTTTACACATAACACTTCCATAGATTTTGTCATGTTTGGACTGATGATTAAAGCCCAGAAGATCAGAGACATTTTTCTGTTGATACCTTTATTGATAATACTGTTAACATGTTACTGTTGTTAGTAATAATTCTGATGCTACTGTTACAAAATGTCATTTTCAGTAGGCCAACTTCAGGTGAGTTCTCGGTTGCCACAATGTTTTTGTATTGCTTTAAAGACATCTGTCCTGAAAATGCGGTCAAATCGAATGAAAACATTTTTACTTTTTTACATTTACATACAGTATATATAGCAAAATAATTATTAAAGTATTATTTGTAATAGTGAATTTTTCTATATGAATGTATGTCACAATATATTTATTTGACTTATTCCTCATGTGGTTTAGTCACAGTTGTTTTCACTTTTTCAATTAAATAAAAAAGGTTCCCTGGATAATGTTTGCATTTGGTGCTTCATGCACATTCCGGGAATGTCCTGCTTTGGTCCCTGGATAACTTTTGCATTTGGTCCTTCAGGAATGTCCTGGGAATGTCCCACTTTGGTCCCCCAGATAACATTCACATTTGATCCTTCATGAACGTTCCAGGTATGTCCTGCTTTGGTCCCCTGGGTAACTTGCACATTTCCACTGCACAACATATATTAACAACATGATTGCAGCTTTTGGTACCCTAAAGAATCTGAAAATATCCTAGTTATGAACATTCTTTAAATTACAGACAATATCCTGACTAAATCTAAAGTATATGACAATTTATGTGCAGGTAAGTAACACATCAGGTCATATTAAATGATGGTCAAATACCTTGTGTAACTGATGCTTAATAGCATTAAATTTCATCTACCATTCCAACAACAGACGCACAGTGATAGTACACTGAGTGTTAATGGTTCTATGGCCCGTTTCTGGTAATATCATATACAGAGACTTATAAGTACACACGATGGTGCTTCAGATTCGTAAATATCCGTGAATTAAACAGAACGAGTGAAATTATTTATTATATGTGGTAACCTTAAACTGTAAAAATAATATGATACATGTATGTATGTATGTATGTATGTGTGTGTGTATATATATATATATATATGTGTGTGTGTGTGTGTGTGTATGTATATATATATATATAT